>JASDQU010373397.1:3427-23107 GCA_032191745.1 Picea mariana | reverse complement strand
CTCAATAATTATCACATTTTTCTAATACACATATTCATGAAGAAATAACAGTAAGCCTATACATACATCATACACAGGAAATACTCATAAATATAAAGACATGTGCAAATACACAACATGCAATTAAACACATGATTGATACTTATCTTTTTATATAAGACCACCAACTGCGTGCAGACCTTCCATGATCCTCCCATCCTTAGACCACATTGCTCATCACTCTCAGCATTGGGTCGACCCTGAGATGGGACTAAACTCCACCCAGGTAAGGGGATTCCTAGGCTAGGCTGAGACAACAAGAAGTTACACAGTCAACATGAAGGATTTCATTCTAGGATTCCTACTCAAACTAATAGCCTACAAACTCTCATTCCCCACATGCCTATCCCACCCTAGGAAGTGTGCCCCTTCTCTTCTCAACAATCCTTCAACTGCCCCACTTCCCTTCCAGGGATTCAACAACAGGACATACATGAATTCTTAGAGCACTATAGTTGTAGTTTGGCTTCCTCAGAAAAAATCACTTCCCCATCCAACTCTCTCACCTAGAGAGATTTGCTCATGGGCCTGAAAAACCCGCCTCTTCAATCCACAGGCATGAAAACCTTCTTCTTCTATCCAAATCCTAAGTCAATAAAGTATGGGAGATGGAAGAAACAAGGTTCATGCATGGAACAAGTAATGGCAACAACCACGCTCAATCAAGGAAGTGCGTTGACAAAAACAACATTAAGGTAAAGCACAGTTCGACTCAAGAAAGGTACATGTGCGTTGTGCTTAACTTGAGTTGCACGTAATCACTACTGAAGGTGTGCATGAGGCATGGAGAGGTTCGACTGATGGATTCAATGGATGCATGCGTGAATGCTTTCGTGAAAGGGGAATAATGGTTCCCTACGTGACTAGCTGAGTGCGTGCGTGAATGGGGAAAGGATGACTTGGTGAATGGGGAAAAGATGGGAAAACAAACTATTTTCCCCACATATATTTGCATTCGCCATGATTGACACATGGCTCTCCTGGAGCTCATTTTATCTCCACTTGTGATTCATGCTCTTTCCCACAAGAACTTAGGACAAATTAATTGTCCTCACCATAGTATTTAGGAAATAATAATATAATATCTCTTGGAATTAATCCCTCTAGCTTAGCCCCTTTCCTAGGCTCTTATCCCCTCACTTTCCCTTCCTAGTGGAGTTTAGTCCCCCATACTCTTTTATCATTGTCAGTCTACACACAACGATGTATTATATTAATGATATGAGTGTTTACATATACAAAATTAGGCTCACTGGACTTTAGCATCTAGGCTGTCCAGCCTAATTATCACATAAGACTCATAGCTTATAATTACTTGGCTCACCAACCTATAAAACATATTTATAATTCAACTGGGGCTTGGTCTTGGGGTATTACAATCCCCTCACCTTATTTGTAAACTATCCTCAGTGCATATTATTTACATGTACAACCAAAAGTTTCAAAAAATTTCAAAAAGATGCGGGCATTCTGCCCGCATAGCATCCCCGTGATCCCAAGTTGCATCCTCGGGACCATACTAGGTCCATTGGATCTTTACTAGCTCTATGGCTCGATTCCGAAGCTGTTTGATCTTCTGGTCCATTATGTACACCAGATGCACTTGAAAAGTGCCTTCTTGCTCCACCTGAATCACATTCCAATAAATAACATGATTAGCATCATGTATATACTTTTTGAGAAATGATACATGGAATAGATTCTGAATAAACATTGATGCAGATAATGCAAGCATATAAGATACATACCCAATCCTCTCTAGTATTTCAAACGACCCAAAATAACGAGCTTCGAACTTTGCAAAATTTCCCAACTTCAGGGAACTTCTGTTGGCATTCACTTTCAAGAATACATGATCACCCACTTTAAATTCCTTGTGAGTTATGTTCTTATCAACATAGCTTTTCTTCCTGTCTTGAGAAACCTTTAGATTATGCTTTATTTTTGACATCTTCTCTTCCATTTCCCTGAGCATCTCTAGCCCAACCACTGCTCTATCTACTGGGTTGTCTCAAATTACAGGTGCATTGCACTTTCTTCCATAAAGTGCCTCAAATGGGCTCATCCTCAGAGATGCTTGGTACCCATTGTTGTAAGCAAAATCTACCAAGTGTAGATAGTCTTCCCAATTTGATGGTTTATCCATCACATACATCCTCAACATATCCTCAATCACTTGATTCACCCTTTTTGTTTTCCCATCAGATTCTGGATGATAAGTTGTGCTAAAATTCAAATTTGTTCCAAATCCTTTGAATATTCCTTTATAGAAATTCGATGTGAATTTTGGATCTCTGTCAGACACAATTGTCTTGGGTATACCATGAAATCAAGTGATTTCCCTCATATAAATATCAACAACGTTAGCTTCCTTGTGAGTGATCTTTACTGGAGTGAATGAGAAGCTTTGGTAAGCTTGTATACCACTACCATGATAGAATCATGCTTCTTTCTTGTCCTGGGAAGTTTGGTGATGAAGTCCATGGTAACCACTTCCCATTTCCACTCAGGAATGGGTAATGGTTGCAGCAACCCAACCGGGTGTCTATGCTCATCTTTGACCTTTTGACACTCCAAACATTTGGCAATGTACTCAACAATTTCTTTCTTCATTCCTAGCCAATAGTATTGGCTCTTGACTGTTGCAATAGATTTCTGATATCATGGGTGTCCAACATAAGGTACATTATTAATTTCCCTCAATGTCATATTTTTGAATTCTTGAAAATTGGGTACATAAATTATGTTTCTGTATATGATAATTTCGTCAATTCCCAACTTGTAATCCTCAATTTTCTGCTGCAAATTACCTTGCTGTAGTTTTTCCATTAATTCCTTGTATTGCAAATTGGATTATGCAGCCTCCAAGATTCTGTCTTTTAGATCAGATTGATACCTGCTAATGGTTGTAGCATGCAACTCATGCACTCTTCTGTTGAGTGAATCAACCACCTTGTTATCTTACCCTTTGATATGTTTTTTTATCGAAGTCGTATTCACTGAGAAATTCCAACCACCTACTTTGCCTGGCATTTAGAGTTGGTTGTCCGAATAAATATTTCAGAACATGATGGTCTGTCCTCAACTCGAACCTTTTTCCCATGAGATAGTGCCTCCACTTTTTCAAGGCATGCACTATGGCTACCAACTCCAAATCATGAGTGGCATAATGCCTTTCATGCTACTTCAACTTTCTTGATTCATAACATACAACAAACCCATTTTGACTGAGGAATCCACAAGTCCTTCTTTACATGCATCTGTGCATACAATGAAATATTCATTTGGATCAACAACCCTTAGTATTGGAGCACTCATTAATAATTTCTTCAAGTTATGAAAACTCTTTTCACACTCCAATGTCCACTGGAACTTCACTCCCTTCTTTTGCAAGGAAGTGATTGGGTGTGCAATCTTTGAGAATCCTACAATAAATCTTTTGTAGTAGCCTGCAAGGCCCATAAATGATCTGAACTATGTCACATTATTTGGTGCTGACCATCCTCTAATTGCCTCAATATTTTCAGGGTTCACTGCTATCCATTCTTCATATATGATATGCCCTAAATAATGAATTTGGTTCTGATAAAATGAGCACTTGCTCAATTTGGCATACAACTGATGCTCCATTAATACTTTTAGTACCATGTTCAAGTGTTTCTCATGATCTTCTTATGACTTGGAATATATAAGAATGTCATCCAAGAAAACAATGACAAACTTATCTAAGTATTCTCTAAAAATACCATTCATTAAACATATGAAAACAACTGGTGCATTTGATAACCCAAATGGCACCACTGTGAACTCATAAGACCATACATTGTTCTGAAGGCAGTCTTGATGATGTCTTCATCATTAATTCTTACCTAATGATAACCTGATCTGAGATCAATCTTTGAGAATATTTTTGCATTCTTCAACTGATCAAAGAGGTCATCGATCCTTAGCAACAGATACTTATTCTTTACAATTACTTTGTTCAACTGCCTGAAGTCAATACAAAATCTCAATGTTCCATATTTATTCTTCACAAATAATATTGGGGCACCCCAACATGACACACTTGGGCATATATACCCCTTCTTCAAAAGCTCTTCAAGCTGCATTTGCAACTCCTTTAGTTATGGTGTACTCATACTATAAGGGGTCTTGGATACTGGAGCTGCTCTAGGCATCATATTGATAGAGAAATCAATATCTCTTTTGGGGGGTAGTCCTGGTATTTCTTCAAAGATATCCTCAAAATCCTTTAGGACTGCATAATATTCAATATTTGACACCTTATCCTTAGGTGTTTCTTCCATATGGGCTGCAAATATTTGGCAACCCTTTCTGTAACACTTCTTCAACTGTAATGCTGATAATTATCTGACAATTATTGCCTTGGGAATTCCCTGCACTGTCCTTAGGTTCCCTTCCTCATCTAGGCAAGTAAATTCCTTGTTATGACAATTTAAGACATTATGGTGTTGGTCCAACCAATCCATACAAATTAGACAGTCATAGGAACCTAAAGGCAAGATATTCAAAATTTCCTTGGTGCTCAGCCCATTCATGTCCACTCGACATGACTCAGCCATATCATTAACTTTTCTTTTGGATCTGGTAGCCAGCTACACCAACCAAGATTTTCTATGCTTTCTCTTTGGAAAATTAAATCTTTCCACTATCTTAGGATCTATATAACTATGAATATCTCCTGAATCAATTAAAGTTGCAATGGTTTGGTTATTGATCATACCTTCCGCTTCAATCATGTATGATTGAAACTCAACTTTATTGTTGTCCATGGATGCATAGATCCTTGGTACACTTATGCCCATGTCCTCCACTATTTCAACTTGCTACACATTGAACAACTCTCACCTTTTCAGTCATGTGAGGACAATCTCTAAACATATGATCTCCTTTACAACCCCAACATTGAATAGGTGGTTGCCTTGGCCTTTTCCCTCTTAACTAAATCGTTTTGGGATCTCTAGAAGTTGGTTTTCCTTGAGCAATATTTATGAAGAATGGTGTCTTATTCAATTTCTTCCTCTATTCCATCTTGAACTTCTTCTTTTCTTCCCAAGATTTTTGGAAAGCTAGCTTTCCTTTATGTTGATCATATAGGCATTTAGCTTGCCTTATGGTCTCTTCCAAAGTCTTAGGATCATCATATTGAATCTTGTCACTGATGAAAGATGGAAACCCACTCAAATACCTATGAATCATAATTGTCTCATCCTTAATGAAGGAGACATACTTTAACAGTTCCAAAAATATTCTTTCATATTCATCAATGGTCATACTTCCAAGCTTGAGTTCAAAGAACCCCTTCATTTTCTTGTCATAATATCTCTTAGTCAAGTATTTCTTTTCAAAATGCCTCTTGAATTCCTTCCAAGTAACATTTTTCTATTTAATGTGTTGCACTTACACAAGTTGATCCCACCACATGGATGTCTTTCCCTTGAGATGATAGATAGAAATTATTCCTTATGCATGTGAATAATAATTATTCAATTGAAAATATTTTCTCATGCCTAGCAGCTATGTCTCAACATCTTCATCCTTCTTGTGCTCACCATCAAATGTAGGAGATTTTCTCTTGTTCATTTCTCCTTGTAGCTCATCCTCCCTAGACTTTTTCTGATGCTTCCTGACAGAGGATGGACTTGAGATGATATGTTCTCTCCTATTGGAATTCCTTGGGGGGTGATGGTGATGTCTACTAACATTTCTTGATCTTACTTTCTCCTCGAGAGACCTATGGATTCATGATTTGCTTGAGCCATTCTCCTTATCCAATTTCTTTTCAATCTTTCCTAGGCTCTGCATTAACTTCATGTTGAAGTCTTCCAACCGTTCCTTGGATTTCATAAGCCTTTCATTATCAACTATATGACTTTGGACATCTTTCTGTAAATTTCTAATGGTCTCAACCATATTCATGTTTTCATCCCTTCCTTCTCCATGTCGATTGGAGTTTGTTCCTTCAATTCCCACATGGAAATCCATCCCTCTTATTTCAACTTTCTCGTTATAAGCCACCTGTGCCTCTTCCATCCCTTTGCACTATGTGTTGATCCTGGTCTGATCTAGTTTCTTTTACTCTAAAAAATGTGCAACCAACATAACTTTTATAGGACAATTGATTCATCAATTTCATGAAAAATATGAGCCATTATGGTTCAAGAATATATAAGACTTCTTTCTTCTAATTTTATGAGAAATTGACTATTCAAATCAATTTTCTGGGTAAGCAGTCATGTTCTACTTTCCAAGATATTTCCAATGAATGATCCCTTTCTCAATTCTGAGTCTTGAGTAGGAAGTTATGGATATATGAAAATTTTGTCTTTGAAAACAACAATTTGACACTAGTTCTCTTTTATTTCGACTGAAGCTTCATATGACCAAAGGATAAGTCCAAGCGCTTAATTGATATGCACTCATTTGGAGTTTTGGGACTTTGGGGCTCTGAAACTTTAGGCTTTGGAGGATCTTAATACCTCATGCCTAATTTATCTCGAACACCGAATTGGCGAATCCTTGTAAAATACATCTTTAGAGCTTCAGGGCTCTGCTACTTCGGAGCTTTGGGACTTCAGAACTTCAAGCTTCAGAAGTTCAACCCACTCCACTCATTGTTTCCTCCAAACGCTGAACCTTGCAATTTTCCGTAGAAGCTCTTCGGATCTTCGTGCTTCGGAGGTTATTGCAACAACATGCACACATTTCTTGAATGCTGAATTGGAAAACTCTTGGAGTCTCATCAACAATCATGCACTAGGGGGGTGCTACGTGGCTTAAATATAGAGATGACATGTAGCTCAAATTGACGGGTGACACCTGTCAAGTTCTAATTGGTACAAAAGGTCTTTGAAAAGCATGAAACAATATGACACATGGAAAGCATCAAGTGGGTCCATGTCACCCTAGGTGACGTCAGCAAACCACGTCACTTCGGTGCTTCGTGACTTCAGAACTCTGGGCTTCAAAGGTTCCTTCTACAACACCCTTCAAAACCCCTGAACGTCAAATTTTCGAACAGGTCCATGTCACTCGAGGTGACATCATCATATTGCATCACTCTGACACTCTAGAACTTCGAGACTTCAGAGAATCCCACACCAGAGCTCATCAAAAGACCCGAACGCTGAACTTCGGAACAAGTGTTCCCCAGAGCTTCAGGACTTCGGAGTTCTGGGACTTTGGAACTTCGGGATTTAGAGGATTTCATTGTTGAACACCAACCCACCCATGAAATGTCGAACGCCAAAATTCTGAACACTTTCTAATGTGCAGACACATGTCTCCTATAATTGATGGTCTAGATTAGTTCTGTACTTAGGGGCTTCAGATAAAACTTCACTCAACGCAACCACAAACAGATTTCCCTGAATGTCAAATTTTTGAACCACTTGGGGAATCCAACGGTCTGCCTTCTCCCAAACGATCTATGGTGTAGATTTACTCTGGGACTTTGGAGCTTCGGGGATTATACCTCCTTTTTTCAAAGTCTTAAAAGTTTTCAAAGCAACGAAGTCCGAAGGACTGGAGGGTTTAACCATTGCACTCCTTTCCCATATCTGACGAATGTTAAGGATATTCCTTCTCCTGAGCATATCTGACGACCCAAATCTAACTTTGTGGCCCCAAAACCACAATTGATGTGGTTTCTTACATATGTTATCTTTCTCGAACCGCTAAACCTCCTGAGATTTCAAACACAACTAAGGTGTTCTCTCATCACCCTCTTGGAACTCATGAATGTTCTAAAACTCGAATTTTGTCCATTTCGACAACAATTCACTCTGAAAATTTTACTTCAATTTCCACTTACACAGTCCAATCCATGCTTAGTGTTGAAAACTGGAGCTATGATACCAATTTGTAACATCCCCGACCGTCTAGGGACAGGCCAATGCCACTTTTGAAACTTATCACGCTCTGATACCATATTGTCACACACCCAACCTTATACCTGCTGGGTTGTGCCACACATTAACTCTTGTGGAACTTAATACATTATAACATACCCATCCTACCTAGACTCATCATGCCACTTAAAAACTTACAATAATTTTATTTGTATACATATATATAACTCTAAACAGACATCACATTCTGCTAATAAACAAATTCATGCAGAGATAACAGTAAGCCTATACATACAACATACACATGCAATACTAAAAAATATAAAGACATGTGCAAATACACAACATGCAATTGAACACATAATTGATACTTATCTTTTTATAGAATACTACCAACTATGTGCATACCTTCCACAATCCTCCCAGCCTTAGACCACATTACTCATCACTCTCAACAGTGGTTCACCCTCGAGTTAGGACTAAAATCTACCTGGGTAAAGGGATTCCTAGGTCAGGCTGAGACACCGGGAAGTTACACAGTCAACAGGAAGGATTTTGTTCCAGAATTCCTACTCAAACTAACAGCCTATAGCCTCTCATTCCCCACATGCCTGTCCCACCCCAGGAAGTGTGCCCCTTCTCTGCTCAATAGTGCTTCGGTTTCCCCACTTCCCTTCCAGGGATTCAGCAACATGCCGAACATGAATTCTTAGAGCACTATAGCTGCAGTTGGGATTCCTCAGAAAAAATCACTTCCCTAGCCAACTCTCTCACCTGTAGAGAGTGTTCACGGGCCTGAAAACCGACCTCTTCAATCCACAGGCCTGACAACCTGCTTCTTCTATCCAACTCCTAAGTCAATCAATTATGGGATATGGAAACAACAAGGTTTAGACATGGAACATGTAATGGTAGCAACCATGCTCAGTCAAGGAAGTGCATTGAAATCAACAACATTTAGGTAAAGCACAGTTTGGCTCAACCAAGGTACATATGTGCTATGCTTAACAAGAATTGCATAGAATCATTGTTGAAGGTGTGTGTGAGGCATGGAGAGGTTCGACTGATGGAGGCAATGGATGCCTACGTGAATGATTTCGTGAAAGGAGAAGAATGGTTCCCTGCTTGACTAGCTGAGTGCGTGCGTGAATGGGGAAAGGATGCCTTGGTGAATGGGGAAAAGATGGGAAAACAAACTATTTTCCCCACATATATTTGCATGCGCCATGATTGACACATGGCTCTCCTGGAGCTCGTTTTCACTCCACTTGTGATTCATACTCTCCCACAAGAACTTAGGATAAATTAATTATCCTCGCCATAGTCTTTAGGCAATAATAATATAATATTCTCTTGGAGTTAATCCCTCTAGCTTAACCCCTTTCCTAGGCTCTTAGCCCCTCCCTTTCCCTTCCTAGTGGATTTTATCCCCCCATACTCTTTTATCATGGTCAGTCTACATGCAACAATTTATTATATTAATGAATGTTTACATATACAAAATTAGGCTCAGTGGCCTTTAGCATATAGGCTCTCTGACCTAATCATCACATAATCCTCCTAGCTTATAATTACTTGGCTCATCAGCCTATAGAACATATTTATAATTCAAATGGGGCTCGATCTTGGGGTATTACATCTATATTAAGGAGAATTACTGACCCATGAGGAAACCAAAAAGGCGGATGAACCCTACTCTTAAAGCAATTGTCAAAGAAGAACTACAAAAAATACTAGATGTCCAGTTTATCTACCCAATTTCGGACAACCAATGGGTTTCACTCCTTTTCATTGTACCCAAAAAGAATGGTAAGTGGTGTATTTTTGTTGATTACTGAGAACTTAACAAGGCCACTTTAAAGTATTATTTCCCTCTTCCATTTATTGACCAGGTGTTGGACACATTAGTTGGAAAAAAAGTATTTCTCTTTTCTCGATGGCTTTAGTGGCTATAAAGATATGGGTTGCACTAGAGGATCAAAACAATACTACCTTCACATGTCCATGGGGGACATATGCTTATAAAGTATTACCCTTTGAACTATGTAATTCCCTCACTTCTTTTCAAGGGGCGATCTTAGCTATCTTTTTTGACCCGATCCACGATTATGTGGATGTTTATATGGATGATTTCTATGTATATGGTGATAATTTTATTGAAGCATTAGAGAATATAGAAAAGGTTTTGATACGGTGTCAGGAAACTAACCTTGCTTTGAGTGATGCTAAATTTTGTATGTTTTAGACTGCATGTATTGTTCTTGGCCATTTTATATCCAGTGTCAGAATTCAATTCGACCCAACAAAGATAACATTCATAACAAAACTTCTGATTCTGTAATCTTTAAAAGAAGTAAGAATATTTTTAGGACATACTGGTTATTATAGGACATTCATAGAAAATTTCACGAAAATAGCCACCCCTTTGTTTAAATTACTCACCAAGGATACTGACCTTTTCTGGGATTATCATTACCAACATGCTTTTGAGATACAAAAATAAAAACTTACACATGCACTAATCTTGAGGGGGACAAATTGGTCTCTTCCATTCCACATTTCAACTGATGCCTCCAACATAGCTCTTGGAGCCGTGTTGGGAAAATAGGAAAATCAGTCATCCTATGTCATTTATCTCATTAGAAATAACTTAACACCAACTTAGTTAAACTATACAATCACAAAAAATGATTTTTTAGCATTCGTACATGAAATTAAAAAAATTATACACTACATCAGTGGGTATGAGGTCTTCATTCATACCGATCACTCTACCATTAGGTACCTAATGAACAAACCTATAACCAATGGTAGGGTAACTAGATGGATTTTGTTGTTGCAGGAGTTTAACATTACTATTCTAGATAGACCTGTAAGGGAAAATTTGGTAGTTTATTTACTTTCTATAATTCTTAATGAAGAACGAACAACTCCTATAGATGATGATTTCCCTGTCAAACATTTTTTTTCTATATCTAATAACTCCTCATGGTTTCTAGATGTGGCTAATTATTTGTTTACAGGGAAACTGCCACAACATATTCCACCTAGTGAAAAGAAGAAGACTGTCCAACACAATGCTTCCCATTATTGGGTAGGAGGAGACCTCTTCTGGACATGACTTGACTTGATCATCATAATATGTGTTTTTGAAGATGAAGTGTTTGATATATTGAAATATTTCCATGAAAATCCATGTAGAGGGAACTTCACTAACAAGAGAAAAACATATAAAATTCTTCGTTCAGGATACTATTGGCCAACCCTCTTCAAGGATGCCAAAAAATATGTTCAAAGCTATGATATTTGTAAAAGAATGGGTCTCCCAGTACAATTTGACGAGATGCCTTTACAACCCCAGGTAATAATTGAGCCTTTTGAGAAATGGGCTATGGATTTTGTTGGGTTGATTGTTCCTGCATAGAAAAAGAAAAGGTATATCTTATTTTGTACTAATTGTGTTACCAAGTGGGTGGAAGCCAAAGCTCTTTTCCATGCTACTGAAATAAAAGTTGTTGATTTTCTACTTGAAGATATTTTTACCTGTTTTGGTGTGCCAAGAAAAATTGTAACAGATCAAGGAGCACAATTCACATCAAAGTTGGTACAAGACATCACTGAGCAATATTAAATCAAACAACATAAGTCCTCCCCTTACCATCCATAGGCCAACAGACAAGTGGAGTCCACAGATAAGGTCCTTGAAGCAATTCTGACCAAGACAATACACCAACATCATGAGGATTGTGTAGATCAGATTCCCGAGGCACTGTGGGCCTATAAGACTACATTGATGAACACAAATGGATTAACACCATATGAATTAGGGTATGTCAAACAAATTCTATTTCTGATAATATTTCAAGTGAAGACCTACATAATGGTAGCTTAGTTAGGTATGGATCTCATCGAGGCACAAAAATGGAATATAGTTCATATTAATGAATTTGATAAGATATGTCAAGATGTCATCCAACAAACCACCTTTGTCCAACAACATAGAAGTAAATGGCATGACAAGTTCATTCAGAAGAATAAATTCAAACCAGGTGATTGGGATCTCCTTTTTGATTCAAAGTTTAAAAACTTTAAACGAAAGTTCACCACATGATGGTTAGACCCATATGAAGTTGTGGATGTATTTAAAAATGGTTCCGTGAGAATCAAGACCATTGATGGAGAAGGGATTTCTTTCTTTGTCAATGGGCATGAATTAATATTGTACAAGAAACCAATCAACCAAAAGGAATTTGTTCGATGCATCCTACAACAATATGAGATGGAGGTGGTAAGCAGGGAGGATTCTGAACCTGCTCCAACATCACTATGAATTGTCTTTCTTTCCTACTTGAATAAATATTTTTATATAATAAAAAGAAAAATAATCATAAAAAGAAAAAATAAAGTAAAGAAAAAAATAATAACGTTCTCTTGTGAAAACCAACTTCTGGCAAATTTGAACAGGGAATTCACTTGAAAACCAGGTAACTAGCTGACGAATGTCCCAAATGTTTTTTCAAATAAAAGGGAGACTATTGACTGCAAGATATATAAGTTGGATTATTCCAAAAGAGGTAATTTTTAAGTGACTGATTTTTCTTGACAACAGGGTCAACAAAAATATGAATCAAGTCAATGAAAATCCCCCTCGTTACAGAGCATGGGATAGCCATTTTTGTTGTCTTATTACCACATTCAACAACCATCTCCGCCACAGTTAAAATTTCTTGTACCAAGATATTCATTTGAGAATAAAAATTCTGCATGTAATTTTGCTATCATCTTGATCCAAGTGGATATCGGTGGCCACCCACCTTTTCCAACTGGCTCAAAACAGTTTTCTGGCAATTTTGGCAATTTACTATTTTTAGCAGGTTTTACCTTCCAGGGCCATTTTGAAGGCCCAAATGAAGGTTTTTAGAGATAGAGGTTCTCAATGATAGCCAAAATAATAATTGATCCCCCAAAATGAATCTCCTCGACGATACTTTTCCAATGAGCTATCACAGGCCTAAAATGGAGATTGTATGCAAAAGTTACGACCCCGGGAAGTTGATGTACTCACTTACCCAAACGGGGCCCACATGACTTTTGGCGCTTCATCTCCTAGGGTTAGGTTTTTGGATGTCTAGGGTTTTTGGAATTCCTGTTTATTTTAAAAAGGCCTTCAGAGCCTCATTGTAATCATCTTCTTGCGAATGCGAGTAGTTGTCACATCTCTTCTCAGAGATAAGCTGCCACCATTCTAGTGAGTCTTTCACTCTGTATTTTTACAGTCTCTGTACATTTATTTCATTAATAGAAATTGTGTATTACTGTATATCTGTGTTTATGGTTGCATCTCTGATACATTTCTGCTATATTATTGAATATTTACGATATATCTGTGCATTCCTTCGTTATATCTCCACTCTCATTTCATGCCGAAAATAATCTGGATCACATCTTGTATTATGGACATTCAAAATCAATTGTACTATGCTTGTTTCAATTGATGGGGGATTCCTTAAGGCCCTCCTTTTGAAAAATCTTTCCCCATCAACTCCAAAAAATTATATGGGGTCAAGGTTAGAGTTTTCATAGTTCCCTAGAATCTTCATACATCAATGTTATATTTCCTTGTTGGCAATAATGGGGATTTGTCAATGCCTCTTTATTGGAAAATATTGTAGGTGACTCGACATCAACGCATCTATTCGTACCTGTCAAGATGAACTAAGGTATTTTATTATTCATTTTCATTAAAGGTGAGTTTCTTCACATTGGTTAATGATATACCTTAATGGTCGGTAATCCAATGATTTGTTTTCATGCTCGACATCAACACATTTATTCGCATGATAAGAATTGTACATCATGTTTGGGTAGAGGTTGAAGACTATTTGTTTTTATGGTATCAACAATAACATCTAGTAGTCATTTGTTTTTACAAGCATCATTTCCAATAAAGGGACTGCTATTCAGTCTTAAACAACAACAGTATGGAAAGTATCCTTAGCCACAATTCATCCTTGTTATACACTTATATTTCTGTTGTAGATATCTTTCAACATCAGCATCCTCAACATATTCAACAACAAAGTTATTTTTCATCAACACTCCTTGTCATTTATTATTGTACAAAGTGATAGTATTTATAGTTTATCATTCCACTCTTGTGAAGCATGGGAACAAAGATAAAGGCACAACTCTTCTTGTATCTAACAACAATTAGGAACTTCAACAAAATGATCTTGCAGACAACTAGTTTCAGTTATTTTTGTGAAGCTATAGGTAATACTGTAACAAAAAAGAAATCATGTAATCATTGTTTTCAATTGTCACAAGATCCTTATATCAATCATCGTAAGTCTTGTAGCAGCTTGCGTACAATTCCAAGTCTATTTATCTGTTTGAATAAGGACAACATGCTTCAGAATGAAGGATCTGGGTTGTCCAAACAACTTTGAACTCCTATATTTCGCATCTAGATTAGCCTCCACTAGCATCACTAATTGATTTGTTTTCAACAATCAGTCTCAAATTCTCATGTCTTGTCATCATTTATTCGCAACAATAATCACCATATTCGTTTGCAACAGGTTCTAAACTCCTCTTCGAAGACATTTTTCTAGTCAAACATATGGTTGCATACAATCTTCAAAGGTAAATTGAGGTAAAGAGCCGATTTTATACAATTTTCCTAAGTTTATTTAAAAACGTGGTAAGTCATGTGGAAATTACCTTATGTTATTTTGATTATGATTCGGGTAACATGTTTTGTCCCATCCTTATCAACACGATTTCAAACTATCACCTATTTTATCATCATTCCTCTATATCGTCACAAACCAACCTTCCATCACCACCTAGATCGTATGCATACACGACCAATGGTAATCCACTCGATGTCATGATAATTTGATTATATACGAAAAAAACTCTAAAATGTTTTCCATATCCGATTTCACCTTCCAATTTAGTAAAGCTTCTAGAACATAGTTGCAAACCGATCCTGCCTAAATTGTTCCCATCTTCATTCATTACTAGCAGTAAGACTATTTAAATTAGAGTGCCCAAAGGAACTGTACATGCCAAAGCTTGCAGTATAACGAGGAATCAAAAAATGGTTAGATATGAGCCATCGTCGTTGGCTAGATTGGAAGGGTATCCAGAGTGTAATGAAAGAAAATCCATTCTTGAGGATGCAAGATGGCTACCATTTCTCCAACGATTTAAGGGGAACAATGACTCTGTCACAGAGGCATTAATACAAAGCTATGAGCTAATGTTCTGGATCCATCTGGTGTTACGATTTTTTTGTTATCTCTGTAGTTATTTCGAGCAATGTGAGATCGATTAGGAAGGGCCCACAAGTTGGTTCTCATTTCTCTGTATCTTCTTGCAGTAGAGTTAAAAATTTATTTCATTGTTTCAATAGTTAAGTATTGTTTGAAATTATAATTAACATAATTCTATGTATGTGTATTCATGTTTTTTTATCTTCACAATAGTTTTGTGAACCCCGGGTCAAGACTTGAAACAATATTGTGTGTAGTGTTGACATAATTTAGTTTGTGAGAGCATATACCACTATGATCTTTAAGCTCTGGTTACTTTGGCATTGACCTTGGTTAGGATTTGAAAAATGGTAGTTACATTTTGATGTTTCAATCTGATTTGATTTATAATATGAATGTGAAATATGAGTAGTTCTACCTCGTTTTATATATATGGTCAACGTATTCATTTTCAGATCACGAGTTGAAATAGTGTTTCATTCTTTCAATACTCAGTTACATTGTAAATATATAGTTGAAAATGTTTTGAAGAGTTCAAGCTCTATTTTCATAGTGTATGTGGATCGATCCTCTTTTATTATTTTTAGGTTAATGAACTCTCACTGGAATTGAACGATAGTATTGATTTAATTTTGTCATGTGAGTATTGTGTATCTTATAGTGAATGAGATGTGACTAGTTCCCATTAGAACTCTGCATCGTGTCCGGTGAAAACTTATTTCTTTTATTCTTTTTAGGTTAATGAACAAGTTGATTTAATAGAACTCTCACTGGGATTGAACAACAATATTGAGTTAATTTTTTCATATGAGTGTTGTGTATTGTACAGTGAATGAAGCATGACATGAGCCCCTTACACTCTGCATTGTTATCTAGTAAAGACTATCTTCTTTTTTCCATTGTCATTGTGTGAAGTAAGGAAATAATTTACATGTTTGTTTTCTTTATGTCATTGAAAAAACATAGCTGTTTGAAGGTGGGAATAAGATTACCCTTAAAATTGCTTACATGAACGCTCAAGAATTGCTTGAGTGAAATATTGTAGCCAGTGCCAACATGGTACTTCTCGTTTTGCTGCCCAAATAACTAGTTTTCTTGCAGTTTGCTAGGAGTATAGTCTCATGTCCTTTTCCATAGAATAGATAGTTGTCCTAGCCCTTGCCCATACATTGTTAATATCTCAAAGATTACGCCCCCAGATTGATGATTGTATGTTCAAAAAATTGATTTAATTAATTTTCCCAACTAAGGGTGAAAAATGTAACTACAATATAGGGTTCTAGTGTTCATTTTGTGTCCCACTCTGTGAAAATTGGAAAATGGCATGCACAATAGTATTCTTGTGTTGTGTTTTTGCATCTTCTTGTGCCCTTTTTTATATATATTTTTACAATATTTCCATCCCATTTGTGTCTCTCTCATATCCAATTTTGTGACCCTTAGTGTCCAATTTTTCATCTAAAGGGTGTCACATTAGCATCTTTCCACATATTATTGATAACTAATAATGTGTCTATCTATGTTGACTTTTGCATCATTTTATACTCCTCTGCTCTACTTAGTGTCTTTCTTGTGTTCTATTATGTCTACTATTGTGTATGCTCGTGTCTACTTTGAAATAGTATAATATTCATTCACATCTATTTAGCATCTAATACATTGTGTGTACATCCTTTTCTAATTCATGTTTTGGATTTTGTGTCTTTTTAGTGTCTTCTTAGCATTTATTTTTCCCCTTTTTTTTCCAATTTGTATCCTTTTAGCATCATTTCAGCATCCATAGAGTGATAATTTTATGTTGTAGCATTGATTTGGGCTCTTGTTTTAGTCCATGTTGTGTCATGTTTAGGGATTAGGGTTAAGTGGTTGGAAACTAATGCTTAGAGTTTAGGGGTAAGGATTTAAGGGTTAGTGATGTTTTAATTATAAAAATCACCTTAAATATACACACATAGGTTAGCCACACGGTTGCAGATATCAAATTAAGTTAGGTTCATTATTCATGTTGGGTATGTTATGTAGGTGCATGGATCTATTGGTTATTGCATAGTTTCTATGAGTCACTTATGTGTGAGAGTGCATCACTTATGTGTGTGATTTATATTCACGAGTTAGGTGCATGGGTTTTCTTACTGGGTTATGCTTGAGGGTTAGACTCATGACTATGTGCATGATCTAAGTGCATCACTTATGCCAA
The DNA here is from genome assembly GCA_032191745.1 of Picea mariana. Classification (NCBI taxonomy): domain Eukaryota; kingdom Viridiplantae; phylum Streptophyta; class Pinopsida; order Pinales; family Pinaceae; genus Picea; species Picea mariana. Next base: position 5,720 of record JASDQU010373397.1, on the reverse strand, counting down.
ACACGTTTCTTATGTTTTTGGGTGTGTGTGGGTAGGTGCATAAGCTCTAAGCTGTGTCACTTATGTTAGGTGCATATCTTATGTGAACGAGTGCATGTCTTATATATGTAGGTTAGGTTCATGGATTAGTTACATGGGGTTTACAAGTGAGGATCATTTACATAGGTTAGATGCATGGTTACATGAATAGGTTTTATGCATCACTCATGTTAGGTGTGTTTCTTATGTGTGTGGGTAGGCACATAAGTTAGGTATGCCACTTATGTTATATGTGTCATGTATGTGCATGAGTGTCTCACCTATATACATGGATTATGATTTCTTTTCTTGGCTATGTAGGTGTTGATCCTCAAATCTCTCAAATTTTTCGCAAAACTCTCTCTTGTATATTTCTTTCCCATACTTATGTTTGTCGTGGGTTTACGAGACATTTTCACTTTTGTTCAAACTTTTGTGTCATCCAAAATACACCATTGTGTTCTTTTGCATTCATTTTGCACCCATACTTAGAAACTTTTTCTTACACTTCACCATGGGTCTAAGGCATTTCCCCTACATACTTGTCTATGACCACGACTCCTCCATCCGACTGATTCCTCATACTTAGTCGATTTCTCATAATCCATCATGCTTCATGGGATGTTATGATCCTTCTCCACCATACCCATCGACCCACCATACTTCATTAGCTCTATGAAGTCTCAACACTTTGTTGTATTTTTAAGTTTTATCATAGGCCGCAATAATTCCACGATTCTTCCATACATATCCCTGATCCGTCTGACCCATCCATTCTTATACTTAGTCAATTTATCAAAACCTCATCACGGGTCTGTGGGTTCACTCTGATTTCACTATTTCTCCACACACTCTTGATTTTGTGCTGCATTGCAGTAATCCATATCCTATCTTGTCACTCTCCCCGATGTATATTTAATGCAGATATTACAAAAATAACAAATCGTTAAGTATTAAAAGGCCATTATTAATGGTTATCTTCTCGATACAATTCTTCATCAATTCAAAATTTAATTCTTATCAATGATCCTTTAAAACAAGAGCTCTGAAGTATATTATGATAACAAGTTTTACTTTGGTAATAAAATTTTGAAAATAACTTTACATTAATATGATACCTTATTTAAGAATGACAACCAAGATAAAGGTACAATTTTGCGGAGATATTGTTGTTCCTAAGGTCTACACCTGACTGCTAAAGGGAAAATCTAGGCCACCTATCAATTTAGAATGGTTGTTTCTTTTAATTTTTGTTGGTTGGTTAGAGGGTTGTTCTACCAAGACAAAAGCAAGGTTGGGTTGGAAAAATGATATGGATGAGGGTCCTCCTTGGCTAGTGTCACACTAATGACAGACCAATGAAATAATAGAAAACAAAGGGAAACAACAAACTACTCAATGGATAGTCTGCTGCAAGAAGTTCAATACTTAAAATATCATTTCAAGACATTAAACATGTATCAAAAACACAATTACTCCTTCAGGTTGCTATAAAAACAAATCTTCACCAAACATTATCTATTTTCACAGGTTTCATATCAATAAAGACAAGTTATAAAATAGCCGAAGGAAATGAAATGTACTTTGCACAAATAAAAAACTGCATTCAAGATAAGATAAAAACACATGAAAATTTGAACGAAACACTATCATCAAGAGTATGTTCACCAGGTAGAGAGCTTTAATCCATGCATAGAATGGGTCCAACCATTTTTTGTATTGCTATCCTTCCCAAAAACTCCAACTCTCAAAACATTCAAAGACCCCCTATTTAACAGAGTTGCAGAGATTCTCGTCCTTAGGGGATTGAGACCTAATTTTAGGTAATTTTTTGTAGAAAAAATTATTAACTTCACTAAGACATTGGACTTAATCAGAAAGAGTGGTTCTTATCACACACATAATACCACTATTGTATCTAATCTAAGAAAATGTTGTAATTAATCAACTAAAAACTACTTCTGTCTTTGAGACAGAACTGATGCATGCGCTGGAGGAATTGAATTGGCAGAAAATAGGCCTTGGAGTGACATAACAGATCTCTGTTTTGAGTAATGGCATGCCTGTGAGCTCTTGGAGGCCACTGGAGACAACTGGCTGCATGAGCACATCTCTGCTTGAGGAAGAGGTAGTCTGCTGAAGTGTTCTGGAACCAATCTGTGTCGACCTGTGACTGAGAATTAACTCTTTGTCTGTGTCTAAGATTTCGGAAGCTAAGCTCCCTTCGTCTCGACTGTAACTGAACCATCTCCTTGCTTTCACTGTGATGACCTTG
>JASDQU010373396.1:32907-59990 GCA_032191745.1 Picea mariana | reverse complement strand
TTGTCACCATCGCCTCCCTTATGCATTGAAGGGTTGGAGCCTTCACCCTGCGACAATATGTTCCTTTCCATCAAGATCTTCATCATCTCTCTCATCTCCATGACAGTCTTTCTAAGATCTTCCTCTTCGGCAGGAACACGTTCATGACCTTCTGCATGAGCCATGCTTGGTGAATGTCTCTCTGAAACTTGCGGTGAATGAATATGCTTCCTCCTTGTCGGATGAGAACTTGGATCCACAAGTTGACCTTCTCCTCTTATGAGTTTCAACCTTGTGAGCATCAGAAACAAAACTTTCAAACAATCAAGTCTTCAAAACCAGTGCTCTGATACCAACTTGATCTAAAAATGAAGAAGACTTGAAATACTTGAAATTATTTGCAATTAAATGTTATGTGTTTAAAGCAAATGGATCAGTTTGCAACACATAGATTAAAGGATTACTTATGCAAATTACACATAGACAGTAGCATAATCAATGAACATAAGCACATAAACACAACAATTGATAAAGGATTTCACCCCTCTTATGGGCTACATCTCCTGGTCCAGCTTCCAATGGATCATTATTATTAATTGCTCAAAAAGTGCTCAAAAACATGTCTTACAATGCTCAAACTGACAAACCGACTGCTCCAATGGCTTCATAGCATTCCAAAACCCCTGTCTGGGCTCTTTCGGCACCTCAATCGGTCGAAAAACAAAGAAGTTAGGCCTCCTGGAAGTCTCCCTCTTCAAGCTTGTTGTCTCTGCATCTACAAAACGCACCCTTGTTGTTTGAACCTGGCTCACATGCATTTTAAAGCGTGAAAACCCAGCACCGGGTGCAACCACGCCAACGATGCAAACCGTAGGACGATTAAGGGCGCACCAGCCCCTAACCGCCTAGGCACCTGGGCATATGGCGCATAGAACCGCGCGCATGGCTAAAAGGTGGTTAAGTCGTTTTAAAACTACCCGCGCTCCAGGTCGGGGTCACATGGGTTAACAACAAAGAACCACGGGCTATGTCAAACCCCGCGCGCCAACCATTATAACCGCGCGCATAAACATAGTGGCCATATGAAACAATATGTGACCATGGGCCGGGGCTAAGCCCCGGCCCAACCCCCCGCCCATTACAAACATGTATGAACTTAAATATATTCAAACATATGCATATAACAAGAACCAACTCGTGGTCCAATGGTCAGGCGGTCGTGCGAAGGCGTTATGAGTTGTGGGATGTCCGGGGGTCGAACCCCGCGGACTCCACCATAAATTTTACATAACCAAACAATGAGTGACACGTGGCGCCCACGGATTGGGCCACGTGTCCTCATACCATTTGCCACCAAACAAACACGTGTCATCTCCTGATTCGCCAACTATCAACCAACCAACATCTGCCACGTCACCATCTGACACATCATCGTATGGTCTGTACGACCCTACCACGTCAGACCGTACGGACTGTATGGACTGTACAGTCAGCATCAAAATTTTTCCCTATTTGACTTGATGAACAGATCGCGATATCTTCTCCATACGGAGTCTGTTTGACAAAGTAAATATACCGCCGGAATCAGGAAGACGAGATGGACGCAATGGCACTGATTTCGTTGCATTCCGAGCACTTTGAAATTTGAGCAAAATTTGATCCCTTGATCAGGTAGAGTGGTCTTAATCAAATCAATCTTATCAACATTGCTAATATTCCAATTCTCTACTCTTCTAACACCGACCAACGTCAAACTTTCTATCACCCAATAAATCCAAAGATTCCTCTCGCAAGGAGGGAAGGAAAATACAAAAAGATTTCATTTGGTAAATTGGAATATTGTCATAGCTCCAAAAGATAAAATATGCTTCAGAACAAAATATATAGTCCTCTCCAACCTATATTTAGGTTCTAAGCTTCTCTATAGATTGGTCTCGAGGAAAATTGAATGGTGGAAAAGGGTTCTTCATCAGAAATGTCTGTCAGGAGACACACTCACATGTCTTGATTCTATCCCTCAAGTGCAAAATGGTTCACATATTTAGCGATTGTTGAAGGTATCTCTCCCATTTTTTCAAAGCAATCTCACGTGATCCCAAGGAACAGTAGGAAGATCTCTATTTGGTTAGACAACATCATGGGAAATATCCCTCTTCAGCGTGACCTTTCTCTTCTTCCTCTCTTCTCTTGGCTTCAAGCACATAGGAAAGTCACTCTCTATGATATTTCCCAATGGAGCAGGTCCTCAGGTTGGTTGTCTAGCTGGTCTTTCAGAGATCCTCTCGGTCACCTCTTGGAATTAATTCAAGTCATAGTCCTCCACCTTCACAGATGTGCCTGCATTCACAAGTCTCACAAAGACTCTCAAGGTTGGGGAACTCAGGATTAATCGGTCAAGAAAAATTATGAATGTATGCTAGCACAATATACCCTTCCTCCACTCTCAAATCTCTGGAGAGCTATTTGAAATGTAGATGGCATCGCGAAAATAAACATCTTCTAATGGATGTTGGCACATGGAAAACTCATAACCGGGGAAAGCTTGAGTAAAAGAGGATTTTTTGGATCATTCAGGTGCATGTTATGTTATGAGTTTCACGAATCTTCCTTACATATTTTTTTGGAATGTCCCTTTTCCATAGTTGTTTAGTTGGTTTCCCTACAAGGAATGCACCAAATAGTCAAATGGCCTTCTTCTCCAAGCAATATTTTGAATATATGGTAATTCTCCTATAGTGCCTCCCTCCTGAATAAGCCCATTTTTAAAATAATTTGGTTGGCTCTCCCAAAATTCATCTGTTGGAAGATCTTACTTATGTGCAATGGGGCTTTGTTTTCCAAATAAAAATCTCTCCCCTCCATTATGGCGGGAAAGGTGATTAGAATCCTAGATGAACACCTTAACTCCATAAGTCAAAAGGCCCCCTCCTGCAAAATCTGGATAGTTGGGAATCCAATTGGATCCGCCAATTACCCCTTCAGACCCCCCTTCTACTCATAATCACATCAGAACAAATTGGCATCTTTAATTAACACCATTGGAATTCATTCAATCGAGAAACTCTAATCCCCGACATGTCCTCAACTTTGATGGAGCCTCGGAAGGAAACCACAAGGTGGCAAGTGTGGGTGAGGTACTCTATGATCCTCAAGGAAAGACATACCTCATATTCTCTTGGAGCATTGACCATGCCACTAACAATAAAGCGAAGGATTATTCCCTCTTTCAAGGATTATGCTTGGCTAGATCTCATGGCATCCAAAACGTCACAATCCTTGGAGTCTCTAAAAAAACTTTTAGACATGTGCAGTTAAAGACTCTGCCTAGTGACGACCATATCAGAGCTATTTTCCAAAGGATTCAAATTCAACTTCAGGCATTCCACAGAGTGGAACCCCTTCACATCCTCAAACACAATAATAAAGAGGCCGACCAACAAGCCAACTTAGCAGTTAATGAAAAACGTGGGGTGATTTGCATCAACGGGGGTCTCTCCATTTATCATATACCATGAAATATCACAACACAATCAAATGTTATAAAGGGATCGTTCCACCTCAACTGAACATGACTCTCGGGCACACGCCAAGAATAGGGACACGAGTTTCCCACGTGTCATCCCAGTGTTGTTATATCTCCCTCATGCCTGCGGATAGTTATAGTGTGTGCTCTCGCTAGACTCAGGGAGCATGTGGGAAGTCTTCTCTTGTCATGGATCCATCAAATTGTACTTGTATCCATGAATGTTGGTGGTTAATTCCATCATGTTACCATCTAACCCTTGTGTCATCCACCTATGTTTTCATCAAGCCCACATGCTTCTCTCTGCATATATGTTAGCTTTCATAATCGTGTGGAAGGTCTGCTCCCATTATGGATGTGTCTAGTCGTACATGCAATCATATTCAAAGGGGTTTATTACATTCAATGAGTCATCCAATTCCAACACCTCCCACCCATGTATGGATTTTCCTTCTTTGCCTCAAAATTTCATATCACATTAACCTTCGTTTGTTAGATGTTATATTGGGGGATTTCTCTAGTGCCTTCATCTGAATTTTACGACTCATTTATGTTGTGACGGGTCTAATGGTGAGGTGTGGTACCGAGAAACCAAAGGGGCACAAGGAAAATCTGGCATATGAGATGGGGGACCTACTCACCACGGTCCAGTCACTCCAAATTCAGTTCAACGGTCTATCGTATCGAGTCCTTACCATACTAGAGATCATAGTGCAACAACGTTAGGTTCTGCAACAACTCCAGGATGAGTGTGCAACTTTGCAGTCTCATCTTGAAGAAATTCATCTTCGTCCAAGCAATGGATCACCACCCAGGTCAACATATGGAAATTTGAATGTGGCTTCCTCACCGAGTAATATCCAACCTCTGTTGGAATTGAACTCTCCTGCTCCTGGCTCCAAGAACATTATTTCTAGTAGACATGGTTCTACCATGTCTTCTTAATTGAATCTATAACTTCTGCATACTTATANGGTTTTTTTTTTTTTTTGAATTTACTCAGTTAAATACTATATAGTAATTTCTTAGTTTTATAGTTTAGCTCTTCATCCAGAGGGCCCATTTTGTAGGAAGACCGAGCACCAGGGGGGTACGAAGTTAGAAATTTTGGATCATTTGTATTATTCCTGCATGTTTACATGCAACTTTTCTCAATGAAAATTTCCCCTGTTTGTGTTAAAAATATATATGGTCAAGCACGTATTTCATGGGCATTGTGACAATCCAATAATTCTATTTTTATTTTTTTTTGTATTGACATATATGGAACTATGGGAATTTTTGAACCATAACAATAATAACAATAATTTTTTAACCAGGCTACACAAACCAAATAAAATTGTGTTTGGTTCTGGGTTATGGCCCCTTTGAAGGGAATAGGCTGGCTAAGCCTAGACACAATCCTTGAGAATGGTGTGAGCCATGGTTGTATCATTGTCTAGGAAATTCGAGCTTGCAGGGTCTAGTCTCACTAGTTGAAGAAAAAAAATTGAGATTGACAAGTCCCATCTCAAGTTCAATTATGTTAAGCCTATGGGTTGGATTGGTCTTAGACCATGCAAGTTGCATTATGGAACAAGATGCAAGTTGTATCGTAGAGAAAATTTTAGCCATGTGAAGGGTTTAAGGATGGATTTTGTTATTGTTTTGTGGCATGTGACCTTCTCTATAATAGTGGCCATTAATGGCAAGTAATTGTGACTCTAGCTTCGATGTCAATGACCACATGGCACATCCTTCTCGATTKTGGGTATTGAAGTCACTCTCTCTCCATGCAAATTCTCACATGAAGAATGTTTCTTTCACCCATACAACTTGCCTTAGAAGTCAAAGAGGGTGTAGAGAGCAGATGAAAAGTTTCAGTCGAGTTAATAATAATAAGATTATATTTTTATTTGTTTCCTAKATTCTAGCAAGGTGGCAGTAATACAAACAAAAAAAATTGAATATAAACTTTCCTAGCCTTAATAACATGATACATAAGCACTAAGAGCATAAAATAAACTGGTCAACGAGAAAACCTGACATCCATTCCTCATTGATTTTGTTTAATGATACAAGCTTGAAACTAATGTAAATTCCAACTTTACTACTTTTATTCTAATTTAATTGTGTAAGCATATATCAATGAATGGGCATACTTTCTCTATAGACATGTATTAACATCAATCATTCTTAACATAAAAAACCGATCATGAATATGAAAAATTGAATACAATTTGAGCACATCAAGAGTTTATGTGAGTTTACCAATGATGGTTAAAATGCAGCATGCTAACATCTCTACACCACCTAACACTTGTCTTATTAGTCCTTGTCGAAGGCAAGTAGGGACTATAGCATTTGATTGAGTGTTGACTTTGTATTAGTTTGGTGTTGATTATATAGTTTTTCTTCAATCTACAATGTTATATTGTGGGCTTTTCTCTTCCTGGTGTTTGATTTTTCTCTCTTGCTAATGTTTATGTTTTCTCTTCCCACCGCCATATGCTGACAAGTCCTGACAGACAATGAACATGGTTGTGACAGCCTTCCCACCGCCATCTATGGACCACCTCACCGCCTTCTGGGTATCTATTCACCTCCCCATACCCTAGAGAGATTCATCATCGTACAGAGAGAGATGCATACGAATGCTAAGCTTTTAAAAGTACTTAAAAAACTCTGCAATGTCTCCCTGCAATGTTTCTAAAGGCCATGGAATTATTGTTGTCAACCCACAGACAAGCTCCCAAACAATCTCCCCAAGCCCACCCAAGGCTAGAGAACATGACAATTGTCACTGCAAGTGTATTATAAATTCTTTAAGAAACAAATATAATGTAACTCGAGGGACCTTTTTGAGAAGGTATGTACCATGTCATTTGTTGTGATTTTAAACCAAGCTTACACCATGTACTATGGAGTAAATGAAAATCCTAATTTTCAATACAAAATAAAAATGAGTGGGAAATAATTTTTATTTGTTCACTTACAAGTGACTGTAATAGATATGTATAATGGCCTGATACAAGATTCCATGCCTGAACTTTCTATGTTATTGCTCATCACAATTGTTGAGATCAAGACTAGTTTCGGGGTAGCAGTTGCTGAGATCAAATGCGTTATGCCCTTTCCTTTTCATGGCGATTTTTTGAGTAAAACCCAAACCAGAGGTGACATACCAGATTGCCCGAAAATAGAAAGGGGTGGCCAGTGAAGGAAAATGGATGAATGTTAACTGAACCCCATTGTCAACCGAGCTGCGGAATCCAACACTTAAAGCCTATTTCCCTTCTCAAGTAGTAGTTTCAGCTTCTGGATCTACCCCAACAAAGTATCTCTATGCGCCAACCTGCAGTTCAAACCCTAGATTATCCTCAGAGAACAAATTTGAACCCTCATACAGGTCCATCCATTGTTGCTTCAAATCTGGTCTGCCTTTCCACAAGCAACTCGCTTGGTCATTTTATATGTTCTATTCAATAAGAAATTTTGTGCTCAACAATGCTAGTTTATTCTAGCTATGCCCCGCTTTATCTAGATCCTACTTGATAAACCTCTTCTGATAGATCTCGCTTCATACAAAGTTCGAAGGCCAACCAAGTGTGCATGCTTGTCTCTCAATATCCAAGTGCTCGACCCTTTTGCCAAGTGCCTAGCCAAGTGTGTTGGTTTCTGAAGCACCCTTCTGCACCTGAAGTATGTAGAACCGGTTGAACCTCTCTACTCTAGTAAAGGTATATAGTTGAAGTGTTGGCTTGGGTGCTTTCTCTTACGCCTTTGCTTTCTCTTCCTCTAATGTTGGAGAATCTGTTGAGGGTGGTTCTTTCTTACAACATACCAAATTGATTTTTGCAATGTCCTGTAGAATTTTTATATCCTTAAACAACCATGGCTAGGAAAAAATCAATTAAAGTCGCTATGTAAAGATGGCATCCCTTGGGGTTTTAAAACAAGCACCCATAGTTTACCCTATCGAGGAGCTGAAGAGAATGGCAGGCAAGTGAATCTCCTCCCTCACGGTTGTGTGGCCCATTTCAAAAATAATTTGATCTCCTTGTCAAGTATCGATCTTGATTACTTGTTGAATTACAACTACTCAGATTCCCCCTGCCGTTAGTTCCTTGCACTCATAGTTTTTATATTAGTGTTGCACTCCTAAACTTGATTTCTTGAGGGGAGCTTGGGGTTTCATATTAAAAATGAAAATCTAAAACATGTTTCCTGTAGAGTTGAAACTAGTTAATAGACTTCTGGAGTGAGTTGAAGGTATTGTAGGTAGGGATGTGCACTGCAACGTAGTAGCCATGCAACCAATTATGCTCCCATCTGACCAGCTGGATATTAATTTATTCAGTTGCATGTGTACGTTGTGTTGCATGCAGTTGTGATGTGTTTGGTCGAGAGCCATTTCTTTGTTTATGTTGTTTTATTTTATTGTAAATATTGAATTTTTATTTTATATTAAATATTGAATTATCTTAATTTATGTAGATTTAGGTTCCTTAGCATCCTTAGTGAGCAACAGGAAAATTGTTAGTTCTGCTTTTACTGAAGAAGAAGACGACATGGAGGCTAACATTGAAGAGTGGAATTGCTAACATCAGATCAAAAATTTTAACTTCAACTTCCTGGTGGAATACTGCACAATAAATGCAGCCACTTGGAACTACTCAGCCTTAATTCTTCCTTGAGCGGCCTTAGGAGGAACCGGAAAGGATGAACACAACTAGAATTAAGCCAACCGCTCTTCATTTTCTTCCTGCACTTCCAACTCTCAAATGCTATCTAGTGTCTATTCTGCATCAAGATTGAATATATAAGGAGGAGTATTCACGATATCACTCTTTCTCATAAGCGATGCTGCTAGGCAATGACATAAGTAAGCGATGCTGCCAAGAAATGACAGAAGAAGGCAAAGGCATCAAGCAATAAGTCAGTGATCTTCAACAAGCCCAATACTAAGAACAATAAAAAGGAAGTAGTCTTATTTAAATCTATGAAAAAAACAAACCTTTTTTGTTTTTCCCAGTACTTGTCATAAACTCCACCATTCCAAGTTGCCAATAGATGGGGGATATATTTAGACAAGTTCTTCAAGGGTTGATTTGTTCTTTCTTATAGTCGTAAGTTTTTAACAATATGTATTTGAACGTCTCTCTCCTCTCGCCATGGTGGCGAACGATAGCGATTGAGATTCACCCCTTTGCCCTTTATATCTTAAGAGGAGAGCATAGGGCCCTTTTATAATACTAATCCCTTCATCAAATGATGGTGGTGATCATGAATATTTTACTGAGGGAAGATGAATAAATGAATGTTCAGATGAGCTAACGCTCTGTCTGTCAGAGATTATATGTATGTCCAGGAGTGAAATTTCAATGGCAACGAATGATATAAATAGATAGATATTGTGTATACTCGGTCAAATGACAACTTCTACATAATGCACTTGGTTACATAAATAATACAAATTCCATATTGATATATGAATACTTTTTCAAAGTGTTGACTTGGACATCATCCAATACAATGCTTGCACATGAAGTTTGTAATATTAATATGTAGTATTCTTGTAAAGTGGTTGTGTGCTTAAAAATGGTTCCTAATTGCTTTGTCAACTCTTAAACACGTAAATACTCTATTAATAATGAATTATTAATCTATATTAGTCGGGTACAATTGTGGACCAAAGCATCGTCCTTTGTGTCTAATACCCTTCATGTTTCATATGACACTAAATTATAAAAACACATAACCTTTCTATATTTTCAATTTCAAATTTGTACCTTCATGTTTCATATGACACTAAATTATAAAAACACATAATCTTTCTATATTTTCAATTTCAAATTTGTACGACAGGGACTAAGTTGTTGAGCAACACTTGTTAACTCTTGTCGATAAGAAGCATAATAAGCAATTGTGTGCATTCATAATTATCGACATTTTATTATCCCTTTATACAAAGAGAGTAATGATCTGTATTCTTTGGAAAAAGAAAGAGTAATGATGTGTATGTAGATAGTTAATACATTAATGATGAATAAGCAAAAAAATATCCACAAGGTATTCCCCTTTTACATAAAAACACACTTAAACAAACAAGTCTGCATAGCGGCATTCCCTGTCGCGGTTGTGAGACAGATGTTGTAAATAACTTTCCTGTGAGATTGGACAAATGAAGTTTGAAAATCTTGGACCAGTTCAGAATTTATAGATATAAAATATACAAGTAAATATGACTATATTGTGTAATGTCTTTTTCCTAGGTTTTAATTTCTTTGAGTATCTCGCCATTTTATTATTGACATGTTTGAAGGAAAATTGTATTCACAACAATATTGTTGCAAAACAATAAATCAATATAGAAGCACTAACAATATTTTTTGACAATATTAAAAGCACTAACAAGGATTCTCGCACAATATTAATGAGTTATCCATTGTTTTGTGGCTTGCCCCATTCATATCCCTTAGTTGTGTGTCCTGCTTCTGCAACCAAGTGTCCAACTTCAAGGATCTATCATGGATTCTTTTCTCATAATTATATTTTCATCGCATTTGAGTTTCACGAGTGTTGGGCCTCAATTTTGATGATATTTTTCCATGTTAATAAACCATATCACGGCCTAAATAAACTTATCCTACACCACTTTTATTACATTTTTCACCTATTTTGATCAATAAAATATTTCCCGAGGTATTTTATCAATTATTTTTAATCTTTGAAATTTCATAAAATTTTATGCATTGTAAATCAATTTTACCAGTGTTTACCAGAAAAATTAACTTCCTATAATTGCTTCATTGTTAGCATGTTTCCAACATGATCCAAGTAAAATCGACCCATCGAGCATGATAAACATCTTCATGGCATGAACATGTTCACTCTGGAACCAAGAAACTCGACTCACAAATGCCCAGTGAACGTGTTGTCAACTCTGTCTCTCAGAAGAAACAAAATCACGATGTTACAACAAGCTGATAAATTCCAACATGATTTCTGAGGTGATTAGGATAAATATTGAAAAAGTAAAACATGGGCTTTGTGTAGAACATGCCCAATTAGGGAACACATGGATAGATTTTCTAGAACATATGTGATTTGAGAGATTTGGAGGTTTTTCTAAAGATTTAAAACCCATATTTTATGTGCGACCGTTTTTTCACACATGGATTCGAATTGCACATCAAATCATGGAGGAAATTTCTCATTTTGAGCTCGACGTAGTTGAAATAGAAAGTTGTTTGATGTGTCATCACTCCTAGGGAGAAATGTATGCCTTGGTTGTTATATTTCATCTTGTATAAAGGCAGTAAAGAAACATTGTAAAGGGATCCCAATCTATACACAAAACCTTTGAATTATAGACTGTAACAACTTTTTGATTAATAAATTGATCTAAGTTCTTTCAGTGTTTAGTCTATATGTACATGTGCTAGCTTGGAGGGCCCCCATGTTTGGTTCATGTGGCAGCAGTGAAAATTAGTGTGTGAGTTTTCTATTTATTTGTGGTTTCTTTGTTTTATAGAATTTCCTTTTGTCATTTTATTTAAAAGTTTAGATCAGATTTATATTTGTGTTGCATTATATACCATGGTTGGATTTCATTAAAGTCTTTTTATCTTGTTGTTATAGAGTCAAGAATCAATTCTATCCTTCATTGACAATTGAAAAAGGTTTCTCATAGTATAGCTACAAGCTTCCATGGACCATTGAGTCTTGTGGAAACACTATAGGTTGTCTTGCAACCAGTAGGAAACCACGATAGTCATTTGATTTGTTGAATTGAAGTCTAGCCTAGGATTTTATCATTGGAATGTATTAATGCATGTGTGAGTTTAAATCTTCTTCACAAAACTTCACAGTAAAGCAATGTATTATTGCAGAGAGACACCTCTTATTGGGTCATTTAAATTTCACAGTTATCTGAGTATTGTTGTAAAGAATTGTACACTTTACAACCAAAATTTCAACCATTGAAATTGTGATAGCTATAGCTCATCACCTGTGAAGGCAAATACACTSTACAATCTGATTGTCAACCAATTAGACTATGATAGTTAGATTGAAGGAATTTAGCATTTAGACATTTTCATATGATTTGAGTTCATGATTGTGTGGTAAATATTCTTTTAGTCATTAAAATTCACACTCGGCAGAGTCTTATTACAAAGAACCCTCACTTGTTGAGGTAAATACACTTTGCAAACTGTTTGTCTACCATTGAAGCTGTGGACCTTAGATTGGAAGAATTTAGCTTAGAATATTTTGTTTGATTTAAGTTAATGAATGTGTGATGAACATTCTTTTCCAATCATCAATCTCCACAAGTGAAGAGAGTATCGTTGTGTGAGCCATTCGAGGCGTGATATCTCACAACTAGAGTTTCTACCTTTGTAAGTTGTTGCAGCCTAGATTGGATAAGATTAGTTCCATTATGTCATTTTCCTAGTTTAGAATTTCATTTCACATTGTAATAGTTCAAGTAAAGTTAATTCTTAGTTTGTTGGAATAAGCATTGGTCCTACATTTCCTGTGCTTGCACCTCGAAGTTTACGGACTCCCGAATTGATAATTAATGTTCAAAACTTATACAAATAAGTTGCCCAACAACAAGTACCATTTGAATACCTTAAACTTGAGCTTGATCTTACATTTAGCATCAAAGCTAGTATAGTCGCATAAAATGTTGTGGTACCAGAAATCACAACAGAGACTCCATTACACTTGATGTCTCTCTCGTTATGCTCACAACTCATGAGTTTATTGTGGAGTTCCTTCTTGCGTAAAAGGAGTTGTCTCTTGTGTTTTTTCTTCCAATTCTATAAATGGTGTGATATCCCTAGTGTGCTACTCTTCATGCTCTATTACAGTCTCTAAAATGTATTCCTATGGGTCATCTTTAATGTGCACCACTGGTATCTTAACTTATGTTCCTTCTTGAAAGCCAAATGTTATGAGGGTCTCTTCGACTAACAATAATCCTCTTTCATTGCCAAATTCAACTAGATGAGCATATAAGGGCTCACCCTACAACCTACTCAACTTGTGAACCGATGTCTCGGTCAGAATCACTATTCATTTTTTTTCAACATTTATGAAAACATCACTAATTTTGACTAACTTAAAAATTTAATGAATAGTTATTTCCACATCATCAATGCAAATTGTATTATTAATATTAATTGTTTTTTAGTTTCTTTTAAATAATCAAAATTAATTGAGTGAATAATCAAATTTGATACTAGGGGTTAACTCTTGACCGATGGAACTATTTTTCCAAAGTATGCGGCGACAATATTAATACTATTCATTATTATTTTTTCAAAATGATCTAAATTTGCGAAATCAACCATTAATTTTGAACAAATTAAAAGTGTAATGAATGGTTATTTCCACTTCATCAATGTAAACTATATTATTAATATTTATTATTTATTATCTTCTTTTAAATAATTAATTTAGTCAATAATAAAATTTGACAAAATTAAATTGTTCGTTGAATTATTATATCGACTTCAATAATGTTAAGTGTTAATTCTTGACCGATGGAACCATTCGACCAAAGCACAGGGTTAGCGATGAGGCCCAATCAAGCAATCAAACCTATGAGATTTTGACAAATTCAACAATCAAATTTGACCAAATTAACATCATTTATCTAAACTACATCATTAATATTTATCAAATCATTTTTCTAACCTTAAATAAAATCCCTCGTGAAAATTTGAACGTCGTAAAAATGCAATGTGTTAGAACCGATGTGTGTGTTAGAACATTTTGAAACATCTGTTGGTTTTCTTTCACTAGTAACTAATATTTAGTAGCCTATTTTATAGTTGCATGTGCAAAACAAGGGTCGAGTCCATGCTAGAACATCCATGGTAGGGTGACCCTGAGAATGCTCAACTTCCCTAAATAAAGGTCATTTTTTCAAATTATTGATATATGATTGGAACAATGTCTACAATGAATGTAACCTCTTGACACTAATCATGATTATCTACTCATTGGGGAGGTTGTATCTCTTTTTGATTGATGGCATTGTATATGACATCAAAGTTTGTTGGTGTGTTGAAACTAGCATGCTCCAAACCAAATCCAAAGGTTGATCCTAGAATGAGGGAGTTTTCATAGACATCGGCTTGCACCATGTCTCCACCACACATAGATCTCCCTTCAAGCCATTTTTTTGGTCTCATTTTCCCCATGATATCCATTTGATCATAGCTCCACTCACTCGTATAAAGGATTAATTGTGCTCCATGGATGCCTCACTGCCATCGTCTGATCGAAATGGACACAAAAACATGGGGAGATTCACAATGGATTTCCAAATCATTCCATGTCCCCTCTCCTATCGATTGCTCACAACGGTATACTCCATGGTCATCCAACGTTGTGATCCTAACCATTCATCCAAATAACATGTGGGCATCCATACAAATGACAATTTCCTTCCACATTTGCTCCATCCTAAACCACCCTTTGGCTTTAAGACACATTGATATTATACAATTGATTCTTTGGTTAGTTATCTCATATAGTGCCTAGTTGAATTTGAAGTGTGGTGGATGTCATATTGTTGTGGGGTATCATATTGTTGCGAGGGAAATGTAGATGAGATTTGTGTTGTCTGAATCTTATAGCAACAATAGCACCATCTCCATGGAAACCAAACTCCCATTCACAATGCAAACTCCCTTGCACCGGAGTTGATTTTCCATAGAGATCTAAGACCCTTGGAAGAAAAACTAGGTCTAGCTCGATACCTTTGATACCCCAAAGGAATTTGTGGGTGCTTACGATACCAAAGCTAGGGCCTTAAGAGGTGCCACACCAAATAACTTTTTTTCCACCTTGTTGGACAACCAAAGTTCCAACTAAAGTAGCATTGTGGACTCATGGGTGAGTCCCAAGAATTGTTGTCATTTCTTGATTCTTCCTTGTGGAGGAATTTCTACAACACCAACCACTTTGATGTGGTCAGGGGTGGTGACACTAGCATTAGGAACCTTAACTTCAAAGAGTTTGCCACTAAGTAAAGAACAATTTACATTGAACCCCTTCGTTTACCTCTCACTTCAAATAAACATATTACATATTAATTCCCTTCCAAGCTTTTCTTGACCTCCACTTGTGTATTGTCAGGCATAACTACCCATAGAGCAAAAAACTAGGCAAAGAAACTATGTACTTTGTGGCAATCATTTTGAGAGTAGTTGAGTCCTTCCCCACTAGCCATTGGAAATATCTAACCAATACCACAACAACCACAAGAAGAGTATGCATGGCTCTACTTTATGACATGTAACATACCCATTACTAGCAAACACATAAATGCTCTGATACCAAATTGTAACATACCCAACCTACTAAAAATGAAATTAAAAACACTCCATGGATATAAAATAAACCAAGGGGTAGCAGGCCCATAATTTTACATTCAACTAACAACATATTTAAATACATTAGTGCATCTAATTAGCAAAAGAAACAACATATAAACACACACACACACACACACAATAGAATAAGCATATATAATACAACATAAACTTATATTTTAAATTGTTGAACCAACTCGTTGCATACATGGGACGTTCCTGCCAACCATAGGCTTGTTATTCCAATTCTCAATAGAAAGCCACCCCTGAGTTGAGACTATGAGTCCACAAGGAGATTTAGCCCTCTTGGTTGTCCACTCTCCACATTCAGTAGCCCAAAACCCTAAGTTCTACTCCAACAACAATTCCAATCCACGAGCTCTCTTCCCCTTCACCTGCACAACCCAAGGAATGAGAACCCCATTATCTACCACGTAGTCCCTCAAGCCTTCCCACTTCGCTCGAGGGATCCAATGAATTTGGTTGGCTAGGAATCTCACAGATGGGGACTCTATGAACTCTCAACAACTCCAGTGGTGCTCACAATAGCCTTCTCAAGGTTCTTGAGCAATTTACTCCATGGGAAAATGCACCATAGGCATATAGGCCACATGCCACAATTCAACATAAGCACAACCCAATAATGGTTATCCTCAAGCACAACATGGTTGGTGCTCTTCTTAGCACCCAACTACCCTCTTGCTCTCCAAAAATAGCATGTAAAAAATGGTCCCCTCTTCCTACTCGAATTTCCTTCTTCTCCCACGCTTGCTTGACTCTCACACTTCCCCAAAAGGATTGTTTGACTCTCGCACTTCCCCCATGCTTGCTTGTAGTCAAACCATGTTGTCATAACTAAGTGAGTTGACTCCCTCGCCCAACCTCCTACATGAAATCAATGATTGAGCATATAATAAGTCAAACTAAGGATTAGATGGTAATGACACATTAACTTAGGTTAATGACATGGATTTTCCCTTGGAACCCCCCGCCCCGCCTTCTCTTTTGGAATCATAACCCCTCATCATTATCATCCCTCTTGTATTACAACCAACAATTATTATTTTTCATTAATTATTTTGATGTACAAAATACATAGTTTGGCCCTCGGCCATATTAATCCATACAACTCTCTAACCCAACGAATATTGGCTTACCAACCTAAATTGCATTTACAAAATTACATTATAATTTATGGGGATTAAAACTAGGGATATTACATCCCCTCCCCCTTATTTGTGCATTGTCCTCAGTGCACAACACCATATAGGTGTACATACATATCATAATGCTAGTCTCTTCGACCTTTAATAAAAATATAGGTTCTCCAACCTTTAATCAACATATAAACTCTTCGACCTAATATCACTTGGAACTCTAGCCCAAAACATATATACATAGGCACTCTTGCTCAAAAACACATACACATAGGCACTTCGGCCTAGAGCCATACATAATGATTTCACATTTCATCTTTTTGGCAGTAGTTCCAACCAATAATCTCTCTTTCTCCTCATTTTTCACATCACAAGAAAGTGTACCCCCTTCTCTGCTTTACAATCCCTAAGGTTGTACCACTTCCCTCTAGGGCTCCCGCACAGACTAGCTAGGATGACTTGGAGATGCAGTTTTGTGAATTCCAACTGCAACAACTTTCACAATTTGTCGATTCCCACAACAATTCCAACCAATAGGCTCTCATTCCCCTCAACCTACACAACCCAAGGAAGTGTACCCCCTTCTTTGCATTGTAGTCCCTTAAGTTGTACCACTTCCCTCTAGGGCTTCAACACGAGGTCAGACATGAACTCTCAGAGCTATGGCTCCAGGAACTCCAACTGTGATAATGGAATCTCCAAACCTTCAAATAGTTGCAGATGTAGCTCTTGCATTACATCCTTCAACTCCACTTTGCTTCTTCTAAGCTACAACAAATCCACTTGAACTTTACTCGTTCCATGCCTTTTTCCTTGAGCTCCATTTTCTTATGGTGCTTTTCTTTCTAAATACTCGATTCATGTCTTCATTCTTTAGTTGTTCCTATATAACCATCATGAAAACATACATGTTATATCCCTTATCATATAACAATCATATTTTTCACAGGACTCCTCAACTCCAAAATATAAACATGTATTCAAAATAAGTTTGCAGTCATAAACCAATACTTATTTGTATTGTTATGGATCTATTTCACAAAGCTTCCATGGGAAAGAATTCAACTCATTGTCTTTTCCAACACACCCTCATTATTCTAGCCAGCATGCCATATGCATTTTTTAGTTTCCTCTTCCTTGCTATACTCACCCTCTAGGCTCAGGGATCCCCTTCATTGTTGCATAGTCCCTCGAGTAATCGATCTCACCAAGGCTTTCACATGCAAGGAGAGTGTCAACTTACCATTAGACATCTACTAGTAGTCTGTAACCTGTGGAAATCATAGGGTTCCAATGTCCTAAAAATAGCCCTCTTCTTGAGATTTCCAACTTTAATAGCCATTATCTCATCTGTACACACATACAATCATCATAAGATATCATTATAGCAATTTCACTTATTAATTCAAATTTGTTTCATAAGGAAATTAAAATTTCTCGAGCATGAGATTCCTTCTCATAATGTTTGGCTCTTGCAATAGCAAGTATCGGTCTTTCTTATGGGCTTACACCATTGCCATATCCAGGACCATTCCACCTACAATCTTTCTCAACTTCATTCAGCCAAACAAATTGTCAATATTAATGCACATTATCCCTTTATTTATCATTTACAATAGCTCACAAAGTGATCTCAGAATTGTACCTACTAACAATTCGATCACTTATATATGTTAATCATATTAAATGGAATGAAACTATCATTCCTTACACATGCATTATCAACATACAAGCTTTTCATAATGCAATCAAACATTACCAATAAATAAACCAATGTGCCAATACCCATAGCCACATTTATGCAATGTGTTAACTCCCAAAATGAAACCGTCCTTTTGGTTGAATTTTGTAGTGGATAGCATGGCCATCGGTAGTGTTCTCAAGTTATTATAGCTGAAAAATTTAGGTTTTGGTTTGTCTTAAGGAAATAATTTGACCCATAAAGTCTTCTTTCCAAAATTTTCATTTTTCACTTTCCTCAGCTAACGTATGTCCAAAAATTGATTGTGCGTTGTGGAAAGTGTCGACTTTCAGCAGCTAAGGAGCTCTTTTCATTTAGTTGATGCGCTGTTGAAAGTGGTAAAGTTCAAAAGGTCCGACAATCAAGTTCGCGGGTGGCGCGCTGTGGAAAGTACATGCTTTCCACAACTATGAAGCAGTTTTCTATAAAGTGGTGCGCTGTTGAAAGTGCATACTTTCCGCAGCCAACAGGGGTTTTCCAAGGGGTCACGCGCTGGTGAAAGTGGCAAGCGAAAAGTTGACAGAGGCGCTTCCCACGGGCCATTGTTGAAGAAGAGCGGGAATCACGTGCGTGATATCCACGACTGAAAGTAATGATGAAATGATCATCCCACGTCAGGCAAATCCAAGGCATGCACTGATAAGAGTGGGAAATGATACAAACTCGATTATGCATGTCAGGATATGACTGTAATTCAAATCCGGCCCAGAACTCACACTCAATGTTCATGACATCCGGAATGGCAAGTTCGTGTTCGGTGATGCAGGTACAGAGGAGGTACCGCCGGCCTGACACCATCAAATCAAACAGTGGTTTCATATCACAAATCATTTCTGGAATGCTGTGGAAGTTTTCATTTGTTTCAAAATAGAGCCGAAGCCCGAACTGCTTTCAACAACGCAGAACCTCGGCTCGACTAGGCAGTTACAGGGGTTACAATTGTCAAGTTTTTTGAGCTACATGATGGTGAGAAAACGCAGTGGCGCTCTAGTCAAGAGAGAGTTGGATAACTTGTCCTTTCTACAATCACATCCCGAAGTCCAGAAGTATTTTTCGAATGCAGGGTGTATGGAATTCGTCGAAAAGTTGCAAGTTGGGTGCCACCAGAATACAGTAATAGCCTTTGCAAAGACTTTCGATGGCAATAAAGTTCGCGTCGGGTCCATGGATATCAAAGTGGATGAGGCTGCCATCGCCACAGCTACAGGATTGCCAAGAACTGGTCAGAGCTGGTTTAAAACCACTGCTCCTAAAAATTTGGATTTCAGGGTTTATTTGAAAGAGGGGTACAGACACAAAGCATGGAGAAAAGGTATGCTTGTCTCATATCTAGATGAAGAATGGCAAGAATTGTTCAAGGGTATCCAATTGTATATTACCTCAGAGGGAAGATATGATAAACTGATGATGTACCACTTTAAACTACTAGATCACTTCACAGGCAAGACCCCTATCAATTTGCCTTATTTCTTATATCAAAGTCTGACTAAGGTATGCAAGAGAATTAGAGCTCAACCCTTGAGCATGAAAACTACTATGTGTCACCTCGGCCTCATAAAATTGATTATCCTGGAGGAATTGAAACAACAGGGGAGGAGCTGGGAGCACTTTCTGTTCTGGGAAGGTTTTGAAATCAAGAATCAGACTGCAAATGAACAGGTGAAGGGTTCAATAAAACAATCATCTCCTCAAAGCAGCTCAAGAAAAAGGAGGGCCTTGCCAGGACTTTCAGAAGACAGGATATCTGGAATGAAGCCTCACAGGTTAAAGAGAAAGTTGAACTTCGATCAAACCACAGAGCAGACTACACAACAGAATACATGACATCCTACAGAGTAGAGTATAGGGAAGAATATACTTAACTTACCCTATTCAGATTCAGAATCTGAGCAGCAAGACCAATGCCCTATCATCAAGATTTCTGAACAGTCAGCTGAGTGTGCACAGAACTATGAAGCTTTCAATCAGACAAAACAGGGAGAATCATCAAAAAACTCTAAATCAAAGAAGTCTCAGAAGATCAAGCATCTCAAGGAGGTAATTGCCCAGCAAGAGGTCTTGGAGCGGGTGATTAAAGAAAGTTATAAGAAGTTATCTAATAACTTCGCCAAGATTAATGCTGCGTTTGAAAGATTGGCTAAGGAAAGTGTCAGAGAAAAGAAAAGGAAGAAAAAACTCACTAAAGACTACAACAGTTTGTGGTGGCTTGCCAAACGCCTCAAAAGGAAGATCAGGAGGTTGAAACAAAAATTGAGACAAAAACCTCATCCAGACCTGAAGGTTCTTGCTCAAGTCGCCGTCAATATGCAAGGTGAGAAATCGGATACCCACTGATTTTGGTTTGAAATCAAATTTCGAAGGTGAAAACTCTTTTTGTGCGCAATCGGGACTTTCAACAGCGCAAGGCTATTATTTTATTACCCGTTAGCTGTGGAAAGTGACAGCTTTCAACAGCTAACTCGTGAAAAATCAAAACGGTTGCGCTGTTGAAAGTTGGGAAGGTAAATTTTGAAACCAAAGACCCGACAGACCATTTCAAATAGGTTTTAAAGTTGTTCCAGTAGATCAGTTGGCTACCTAAGCGCATGCAAGAAGTTCAACATCAGGGATTCGAGAGATTTTTTGGTTACACATGCAAAACCATTTCCTGAAAAATCGACCATAAACATTGGGAAATTGAACAGTCAAATACAGGTGTCCTGCTATTTTCACCACATTGTAGATACCAAGAGCTGAAGGATGCAGATGGCGATTTTGGAGACTGAAGACAGTTAGACTATTTTAGTTTAGTTGTTAAAAACTTTAATTTCAAGTTGTTTAGATAGAATTGAATTGTTTTTATTAAATACAGATCCGTGTTTTTAGGATCTGTATAACAGTTTGTAAGGGGCTATAAATGCCTGTTTTTGATATCAAACAAGGGTTCGATTCTGGATACAGTAATACTCTTTTTGTACTCAGACATTTCATTGCTAATACAGATCACAGGTTTCTTTCCATTTTGGTATCAGTTTTTCATATTTCTTCTTCACTGTTATATTGTTGTCAAACCTTGAATAGTTGTTATCCTATTGTTTGGTTCATGACATTATAATTAGTTCCTTTAGTTGTTTATTAGACCCTCCTTTGCACTGGTTTATGAACAATCTTTTCTTCATCCACTGAAAGCTATTTTACTGTTTAACCAATCTTGGAGAGCACTTTTTATTTGTTTACCATTTTGATGTCTGAATGCCATAAGTTCAATTGAGTTATCCCATTGATCCACATTTACAAAATACAAAAACATTCATTTCTTAAGTTACCAAGCACCTTTGGTCTGCAACCACAAAGGGTTTCTTGGAGTGATAACAAAATGGCGCCGTTGTCGGGGAGAGGAGATCGAAGCTCAGCTTCTCTAGGAGACGACATAGATCTAATTCTTGATGATAGACAAGAAGTAGACACTATCAGGTTGTACATTTTCTATCTGGCGACTCCATTGAAACGAAGTGGCTCCAAAAAGAGCTCACACGAGGGAAAACCCAGAAAGCCCATTGACATCAGTTCCTGATCCAGAAAAAATCATCAGCAAGGGCAAAGATTTGCAAAGACAGGCTTCCGGATCTGCAAGTGCAATTGATTCAGGTATTCCAAC
Source organism: Picea mariana (assembly GCA_032191745.1). Taxonomy (NCBI): domain Eukaryota; kingdom Viridiplantae; phylum Streptophyta; class Pinopsida; order Pinales; family Pinaceae; genus Picea; species Picea mariana. The sequence goes on along the minus strand of JASDQU010373396.1, from coordinate 38,578 downwards.
TGATACTCATCCTTCCATATCTGAAAAGTCTTTGGTTGAATCCCCTGCTGAAATTCAAAATTCCCAGGAAATAAAAATTTCATCTCAAGTTTCTAAAGTAGAAGAACCTTCATTTTCTTCTAATAATACTGATTCTGTTCCCGAGATTGATATTTCATCCCATCCCAAAGAATTCAATACAGAATCCTCCAAACAGAAAGAAAACTCCTCTTCATCTTCTTTTGATTCATCACCTATCAAACCTTTGAAAGGTGTTTTACACACTTACACTAATCTATCTGTCCTTGAAGAAATTCTCCATGATTTGTCCTCTAAGGGTGAAGAAAATCTAGCTTTGTTGCTCAGACAGTTTTATAAAGCCTCTTATTTTCCGACTACTTCTGAAACTTCTGTTCCGGTTGAAGTAAGACAACCTTTCATTTCTAACTCAGGCAACTCATCTCCCCCATCATATCCTACTATTTCCTCATCTCCTCCATCATCTCCTACAAGTTCCTTGTTTATATCAATTACCAAGACTGTCATGGCTTCTCCTTTGACCAGAATGGAACAGATCTTGGCAAACAGATATGCTCCACTTGTGTTGCCAAATCCCCTGTCTGCCATGCCAACAGGTGACTATCAGAAATATATGCCGAAGTTTACAGGTACAGGGGAGTATACAGCTGAAGAGCACATTGAAGCATTTTATGCTTATGCAGAAAACATAAATATTTCAGAAGAAGATGTGTGGACTAGAGTTTTTGTTCAGAGTTTGGATGGCCAAGCCCGAAAGTGGTTCAAAGAGCTACCCGCAAATTCAATCACTGGCATTGAAAAATTGGATGAAGTATTCTTGAAGCATTGGGGAGAAAGAAGAGATCTGTTATACTACATTTCAGAGTTTGGAAATTTGAAGAGAGGAGATGGAGAATCGGTCTCGGACTTTATCAAGAGATTCAATAAAATGTTTGGTAAGATCCCTGCAGAGATCAAACCAAGCGATGCATCAGCAAAGATCACATTCTCTGCGGCCTTTGATGCAGAGTTTTGTCTTATCCATAGAGAAAGACGATCAGCCACGCTTGCTTTAATGCAAGATGTTGCTCTTGAAGTTGAGTCAAACATCACAGCATTTCAAAAGCTTAAAGGAAGGGCTGAAAAGAAGAAGTATGTTGTTGAGTCCTCTTCTTCTTCTAGCAGTCAAATGGAAAAAATGGCTAAGATGTTGGACAGTCTAACATCAAAAATGTCAAAGTTGAAGGTTCACAATCAGCCACCAGCAAAAGCAAAAGAGCCAAATGCTTTTGCCTCCAGAAATCCAAATGCTTTCCCCTACAGAAGAAATAATCCACAAACTCAGATTCTGCAAAGAGATAGGAATTCTAATGAAGATCAGAGGATTAAAGTCCCTCTTCAGAATGTAGTGATGGATGAAGACAATGGCGAAGATCAAGAGGATGGGGAAGGCGACATTCATTGTGTTGGAGAAGAGACAGGGAAATCCTATCTAACACAACAAGATTATGAGGAATCATTAAAGACTCAACAAACAGAAGATGATCTCCTTGGTGATGGCATTTTCACAGCAGAGGATAAAAACAGATACAACCTCCGATCTAAGTCTAATGCTGCTCAAGCAGATGCATCAGCCCCTCCTGCAGAGACTGCTGCCCCTGTCAATCAAAAAGACCATACATCAGAAGATCAGCCAGCAAAGTCTTCAAAGGGGAAAGCATCAGCTCCTCCCAAGAAGACTGTTGTCCTTGTCAACCATCAAATCCCAGAGAGTCAGCCTCTTGTTGAATAGCAAAAGAATCACGAAGCCCCTTCAAGTCAGGTGAAGATTTCTGATAAAACTGCTGATAAGGTTCCATATTCTTTTAATTTCGAGACTGAAATACAAAAGATTAAGATTCCTATTCCTCTTGTTGAGCTGATGAAAAATGAGATGTTTAAAAAGGATATCCTCAAAACTTTAGATCCCCAGTCTGTATCTCATTCTACTGACGTCCTCAACATTTATGATGATAATCCAACCATCACTCTGGGTCAAATGGTAGAAGACAGAGATGAAAGTTGTCCTCCCTTTTACATTTCTTTGAATATTCATAAGAAAACATTGCATAATTGTTTGTTGGACTCCGGTGCTTCACACAACTTGATGCCCAAAGCGGTCATGGATGAGCTTGGGTTGGAGATCACCAAGCCTTATCATGACCTTTTCTCCTTTGATTCTTGAAAAGTCAAATTCCTTGGGATGATTAAGGATTTGGCTGTAACTTTGACCCAAGCGTAGATGAAGACAATGGTGATGGACATAGTAGTGGCTGACATACCTCCAAAATTCGGATGTCTTCTATCAAGATCATGGATGAAGAGGCTAGGTGGCACCCTTCAAATGGATCTCTCTTACGCTACTATCCCTGTTTTTGGAGGGGTGAACAGAAGACTTTACAGGGAATCTCAATTGGCATATGTAATCAGTGATGAGAAGAATCCATCCAATCATCCTATTTATGCAGTTGACACAGATATGGGATCTTGTATCTTGCAATTTGATGATTCACTGCCTGATACATTGCTGCTCAGAAAACCCACAGTTCAGCCCACAGAAACAGCAGAGGATGATCTCTGGACCATGTTCTTTGACGGTGCTTGCACTAAGGAGTCAGCTGGAGCAGGAGTGGTATTTATTTCTCCCTCAAAGAAAACTTCTCATTTGTCCTTTAAACTTGATTTTAAAGTGACTAATAACATTGCTGAGTATGAAGCACTACTTTTAGGGCTGAACGCAGCAAAGGAGAAGGGCATTAGAAAATTGCAGGTGTTTGGAGATGCAGACTTGATTATTCAGCAAGTGAATAAGTCCTTTCAAGCCAAGCATGTCAGGCTGAAGGCATACAGAGATGAAGTGTTGGAGGCAATTCAAAATTTTGCAGATTTTAAAATTACATTTATACCTAGAGCCATGAATGAATTGGCTGATTCATTGGCTGTGTCTGCTTGTGCATTTATACCTCCTCTGCCTCACAAATTGTCTTACGAAATTCAAGTTAAACATAGGCCCTCTCTTCCTGACAATGTAAAATTTTGGAAAGTTTTTGAGGACGATGCTGAACTCACCCGATTCCTTGCAGTGATAGATGAGTTTGCAGATCTGCAGATTGATCAGGAGAACGAACATGACAATGAAGTTGAGCAGCCAAAGCTCAAGAGCAAAATTGCAGCTCATGAAATAGTTCATTTGTCCACCAATAGAATTCCTAAAGGCTTGGTCTCGTTGGAAAGGTTGTTCGATAACAACGATATGGCTGTCAAATTGCAAAGTGGGGAGAAAGAATCAGAGGTTTTTCAGTATAATGTGGCCAGCGAGCAAGATCCTAAACATGTCAACTTGGCCTCACATTTGTCTGAAAAACAAAAGGCTGATTATGGAGAATTGCTGAGAGAATTTGCAGACATCTTTGCTTGGCAGTATGATGATTTGAAAAATTTTTACACAGAGGTGATTCAACATAAAATTCCCTTGAATAAAGACACCAAACCATTCAGACAGAAGCTTAGATCTTTCAATCCTTTGCTGCTGCCCACAATGGAGAGAGAAATTAAGAAACTGTTGGACGCCCGCATTATCATTTCTCTCAGGTATTCAGAGTGGATTGCTAATCTTGTGCCGGTCAAGAAGAAGAATGGGGAGATCAGACTCTGCGTCGACTTCAAAAATCTGAACAAATGCTCTAGGAAAGACAATTACCCTCTGCCTAAAATGAAGCATATGTTGCAGAAGGTGTCAGGATCGAAGGTAATGTCCTTTATTGATGGGTTTTCCGGATACAATCAGATTGCTGTCCATCCGGAAGATAAAGAAAAAATTGCCTTTACCACTCCATGGAGCACGTTTATGTACGAGAAGATGCCCTTTGGATTTATGAATGCGGGGGCGACATTCCAATGGGAAATGGACATTGCTTTCATTGGGGAGAAAGATAAATTTGTCCTAATTTATCTTGACAATATCACCGTTTTCTCAAGTAATCACGAACTTCATTTGCAGCACTTGAGGAGGACTTTTCTGAAATGTCAAAGGTATGGCATCTCTCTTAATCCCAAAAAATCAAATTTTGCACTTAAGGAGGGAAAACTACTCGGGCATATTGTTTCAGCTGATGGGGTTAATATTGATCCAAAGAGGGTAGAAGCAATTAAAAATCTGTCTCTTCCTAGATCAAAGAAAGACATTCAGTCTTTTCTTGGGACTATTAATTTTGTCAGAAGATTTATAGTGAATTTTGCTGAACTCACAAAGCATATCACTGTTATGTTGAGGAAAGACTCTGAGATCAAGTGGACTGAAGCAACCAAATATTCATTCAATGCCATCAAGGAAGCTATTACAACAGCCCCTGTGTTGATCAGCCCCGATTTTTCCAAGGTATTTTATATTTTTTCATTTGCTTCCAATGATACGATCGCAGCAGTACTCTTGCAGAAGAATGTTGATGACCAAGAGMAGYCGGTTKCCTTYTTTAGYAAGGTCTTGAGGGACRCAGAGGTAAAGTATGAGTTGTTGGAAAAACAAGCTTATGCACTTGTCAAGTCACTAAAAGCTTTCAGGGTCTACATTCTTCAGGCAAAGGTAATAGCTTTTGTCCCCTCCAGTTCAGTTAAAGATGTTCTTGTTCAACCTGACATTGATGGCAAAAGGAGTAAGTGGATAGCCAGATTGATTGAGTTCGATGTTGAAATCAAACCAGCAAAGCTAGTTAAAGGCCAGGGTCTTGCCAAACTCCTGGCAGAAGAGAATTGCAGATTGCTTGACATAAATCTGATGAGTATTGATGCAGAAAATGTTCCATCTTCAGAGAACAAAGAAGGTAAGGGAATGCAGGTTTCAGCTCATCTAGCTGATTGCAAGTGGTACAGCCATATCATTCAATTTTTGCAGACTTTATCAGTCCCATCAGATTTGACAAAGACTCAAGGAAGGGCTTTGAAGCTCAGAGCTATAAATTTCTGCATCAATGAAAATTTGTTGTTCTGGAAGAATCCCATTGGTTTGTTGTTGAGGTGTGTAAATCAAGAGGAGGCAGCTAAAGTCATGTGTGAACTTCACAATAGTGAATGTGGAGGACATCACTATTGGAAAATGACAGCACACAAAATCTTAAGATCAGGTTACTATTGGCCATCCTTATTTTCAGATGTATATGAGTTTGTGAAAACATGTGACAAATGTCAGAGATTTGAAGGTAAACAACAACTGAAGTCCCTTCCTCTCAAACCTATAGTGGTCACAGGGCCTTTCCAGTAGTGGGGCCTGGACTTCATAGGTGAAATTCATCCGCCTTCTAGTGGACAGCATCGGTGGATTCTAGTTGCCACCGATTACTTTACAAAGTGGATTGAGGCTATTCCCACTCGGAACGCCAATCACACTTTCATCATAAACTTTCTGCAGGAGAACATATTCGCCAGATTTGGCTGCCCCAAGAGATTAGTCACTGATAATGCTGCTGCATTCAAAGATAAACACTTGGTGAAATTGTGTGAAGAGCTGGGAATTCAGCTGGTACATTCCACAGCCTACTATCCGCAAGGGAATGGTTTAGCTGAGTCATCAAACAAGAGTTTAGTCAGAATCATAAAGAAGCTGCTTGAACAAAATGCCAGAGGTTGGGATTCCAAACTG
>JASDQU010373396.1:0-29260 GCA_032191745.1 Picea mariana | reverse complement strand
TATTTTACTGTTTAACCAATCTTGGAGAGCACTGTCTATTTGTTTACCATTTTGATGTCTGAATGCCATAAGTTGAATTGAGTTATCCCATTGATCCACATTTACAAAATACAAAAACATTCATTTCTTAAGTTACCAAGCACCTTTGGTCTGCAACCACAAAGGGTTTCTTGGAGTGATAACACAATGCATCCTTGCATTGATTTCAGAATACCACATATCTATATCATGTATTCCACCATGGTTAGTTGGAAGGTATAGCCATCACCTCAACACATCATCCAAACGCTTCCAAATTTATTGGTTCGATCATTTGGATATCTTCCTCTTCAACCCATACACAAGACTATAAGCATAATCCCCTAGTGTTATTTAGTTTCAGAAAAGAGGTTGTAGTCCAAACATCGATTATACAGGGGAAGACCATTGAGCACTTCTATGGAATTATATCCCTTTCTGTATCCAACCATGACATGGCCTCACACATGGATAGCTTTGTTGGCATCCATTTCCATAGCAAGAGAATGTCTCCTAACTTGACCTGGTTATGATCTCATAACCAACATAGCATACCACTAAATGATATATAAATGCATTCAAGCATCAAACAACATTTATATGCTAAAGGCCCTCCACCTTTACACATCCATTCAAATATTGAACTCAACTCAAATATTGAATTTCGATTGAGGGAACTCTTACCTCGGTTCCCTTCAACATTTATGTATCATAAGAAACCCAAATGCATACTTGCATGTCTTGTATTGCATTACTTTATGCTACTTGATCAGCCGGTATTTTATAGAAGCTTTCAAGCTCCCTTCATTGACCTCTTGATCAACATTCTTACCATACTCATTTGTTTTCATACAGTTGGCAGTCATATGTGGCAACAACATCATCAACATCTTCAACCATGCTATATCATTTTTCCTCACTACATAACCCATCATTAGTCATATTCAATTATCATAACATCAACATTTCACATACCTAACAATAGACTACTCTTAGTCTATAAACATGCCACATGCATATCCAAACATGTCCATATCTATTAATGCACATAAATGTGCACCAAGCATTCACCATTAGCATGCCTACCAATGCATATGCAGTTTAGCTTCATTATTGGCGTCATGCATCACTTCCATTATGCACTCTAGTGCATATCTATTTTATCTTTGTGTGCTCCATGTATCTGCCCTTGAATCCTTCTGTATCCCTACAGCCCTGTGAATTGTTGTTCTTTGAATTGAATATTTTCAACCAAGTCCCACTCGACCACCTTGCCATATTCAGCCAATATGTCCTATTGGCCTTGTTCAATTTTTGAATGTTTCTCTTCACTTCATTGAGTAATTCCTCGTGAAGCCTTGTTCTGTCCACTCCAAACCAATCTACTTCTATCGAAATGATATAGTTATCCATTGTCACTTTTAAGTGAATAACCTTTATTATTCTATTTCTTGAATTATTTGTACTTGTACCATGCTTTCACTACGCGCACTGATAATAGAAGTGCCTTTCTTATTCTGAATGCTTTAGCCATAGTTGTCAATTCATATCTAGCAACTCTTATAAGTCCTCATAGATTAGTTCTTAGAGATTATTTGACGCAGACCCCCATCCTCAACTAGGGTCCACAGACCTCCTGGTCTAAGGATCTTCTTATAATAGGAGCTAGATCGGATCACAAGGTCCCACTGGGCCTTTTCTTTAGATATCCACATGCCTTTTTCTCCAATTCTGGGCCAAAATGGCTCTTTGGGAGGCTCCTACTGGTGAGTGCTACCTCCACATGACCTCGGGCTTGAAACTGAGGGCTAACTCCCATAACTTCGCCTAATTCAAGACTTCAGAGCTTTCGTGCTCCGGGAGCTTCAACAAACACAACACACGATCCTCCCAAACAACATCTTCGCGAAGCACCGCATCCCCGGTGGGATTGATGGCTCTAATCCTCACGCACAATCAACAGTCTTGATATGACTTCGACAGTCCGAGCTTCTACCATTCTGCCCGCTCCAACACCTTACACCTATAATCCTCTGGAGTGCCAAACTCCAAAGTGCATAATCTGATGCCATGCGTCCCTAACCTCCAATGGCCCATATGTTATTTCGACATCCGGGGCTCCGAGGAGTCTCCCTTCCAAAACTTCACAACCCTCTGAACTTCGAACTAGTGGATTTGATATCCACCCTCCACATGTCTCCTTACTGATCAACGACCGATGACACTTCGACCTTTTTTATCAAGCTAATTGTTAAGTGCGGACACAAATCAATCCCCCTAGCTTCACTATGAAACTAGAACAAAACAAGACAATACATTACTCTTTCCTTAGATTTCAATTATCAAATGAGAAACAGATCTAGAACATACCTTTTAAATACCGAAGATCTGACTTCACCAATGCAATCCAAGCTCCATCGCGAGGCTTATGGAGAAATATCTGCAAATAAACACAAGCCAACGAAGACAAGAATAACATAGTCTATTTGATATGAAACTATGTACGTGATCAAGGAATCGTACAATATGGAAAAATAACATTCATATAGGAAAGAAAAGTATATCTGTATAGAAGAAATATACAACCAGATACCTTGATGTCGTCAGGTTCCTTCCAACAGTTCCTTGCTTCCCATGCACTTCTTGCTCCAAGGATTCTGAGACCATGGATCTGATAGCTACTCACAATCTATATTGACAAAGCAAAGCTCAAAGCCACTCTAACCAAGCTAACAATCTCAAGCCAAAACAACTTCTAACCATTTCCATGAGAGCTCCTCTCCTTTTATAAGCTGAAGAGGATAAGGTGAGGAGGTTTGGATGATCCCACTAAATCATGAAAGCGAGTAAGATCCAAACCATTCGGAAGCCACCTCACCATAGAAGCTTCTCCTTCTAGAAGCATCAAGAAGATGCTCGTTTTTCCCACGTACGATTTTCGCACCCTAGACATAGTCCAGCCTGCGGAAACTTCGCAACTTGGCTTTAGTACAACCTGCGAAAATCAGGCATTTTCGCACCCTGTGTATAGAGCAGCCTGCAAAAATCCTCTTTAATAGGGTTTTTATAGAGGAAAACACAACTTCTTCTCTCAGGAAAAGTTCTTTTCCCTTCTTTCTTCAGGAATTCAGGCCACTGACCCCTTTGAAGGCAACAGATAGGTTTACATCATTAATGGTCATAGGGATGACAAAAATAATGTGTAAAAGCCTTCAACGTCTTGTTGGGTCTTGTTATCCCCTTCTTGAGCCTCATTCCTCCGAGGTTTATGGACCTCGAGCACACTCTTTGCGTCTCTGAAACTTCTCATCTGGGACTTCTCCAACACTTAAACTAAGTGTAGGCCCACTACACACCTTGCATGGGTCTTCTCAAACCTTTGCTCTCCTTTGAGCAACCATGCACTCTCTGCACTTCAACTAACGACTATGCGCTTCTTGCACTTCCATTGTAAGTTCACGTTATCTCTCCTGAGCTTTTGAGTCTATCTCGACTCGGCCTACGCACTCCTTGCGGGCACTGTGCACTCCTTGCACCAGGAATCTCGGAAGAGAAAACAAATGAAACTTATAGAAACATCAAATGTTTCCACACTTAACCATGAAAAAAAAACAGAATCATGCATAAAAGATACATAAAACAAATAACACACAGAGAACATAAAGAAATATCACCTGTACTCCAATAACTCAGATGAATACAACACCATACAATTGGAATCAAACCTCTCTGCTTGTGTTCATTCAGTAAATATGTACATGGAATCATACAGTTCTCTACAACTCCTCATAAGCTTCAACAACTCTCTCAATAACATTCAACCTCTACAATAACATTCAATAGCCTCATTTGGGCATGCAATACATATATTTATACAACGAGGGGCTTCTCGAGCCTTCGCTCCAACTTACATTAGTGCTATCATGTCATAGTTAAGACATTTACCTACTTATCCCTATTACAATAAATGGCATTTAGATTCAGATATGAGTTGATGCTCCATATCTGTACAATCCTACAGATAGTTAAGATGATTTCAAATATCTAGAGGTCATACATGGCTCTTGCCTCAAAATGTTTAAAAGGGCATTAAATTACAATGTTTTCAAATTTTTAAGATGATGCGACCTCCTCTGGAATTTAAAACGGATTTGAAACGTGCGTTGGGTGTTGAGTTGTCCTTCACTCGGCCTCTTCAAAAATGATGGCGATGATCCTGCATCATACTCCTCAACTAATAAAAACATGAGCTCCTGCTCATGACCCTGTTACTGCTACATTTGAAGTCCCCCTGGGTCCCAAACCTTAATTTGGAACTGTCTCCTTGTCTCTTTCCCTTGTTCTTGATGTGGTTGTTCCCCTACCGTTGCAGGATTTTCTCCTTGTTTCCAAACCTTGCTCTGTAGAGATTCACCTACTTTATCACTGCATTCTTCTCTGGTCTCCTTGGTTGACCTTTACATCAACCCTCTCAACTTCATGATCTCCTTGCCCAACTTATCCTCTGGCAGGTTCTTTTTCTGCAACTCTTTCTCACCCCCCTGGTAATCAACTTGTTGCAGGTTTTTGTTGTTGCTACCCACTAGTTGCTTCTCCTTGCCACTTATTTCTTCAGGACTCTGTCTTTCCTGAACATTCTCCTTGCTATCTTTCATAATTTCCTCCCCCTGGTAATCTTCTCCTATCTTGAAGTGGTTTAACCATTTTTCCATCATCTCTATTTCCTTCTCCCACTGAGTGAGTATTGAATCTGAATACTCCTCTGCGACATTTCTCTGGTTCACCACTATGCAGGTTTTCTCTCCCTTTTCTTCTTTGTGAACAAAACTTGACTTATGTCCATTTTCCTCCATTTTGATAGTCTCCAATGACCATCTCTCTCCTACACCTGTTATCGTACAGAAGCTGTTAGTTTCAAAAACCTTAGGTTCTTTAGCCTCTTCCTCAGATTTCTTGTGCATCACTTCCTCGCAAACATGAGCATCTGTAAAATTCATTTCGAGATACATACAAATCTCTCCTATCCTCAGATTACAATACTGGGGATTTCCTTCCTCCTCCAAAGGTTCCTTCTCAACTCATGAGAAGTGTGCTTGAACTAGCCTCATCTCTAGTTCGTATCTCTCTTATTGGAAACAACATATGTGTACGACCATTCCTTTCAAGGGTGTAAGTATTCTTCTTCCCATCATGTTTGACCTTCCTATCATATTTCCATGGTCTTCCCAACAACCTAGATGTTATTTCGGGATCTTAGGCTCCGAGGAGTCTCCCTTCCAAAACTTCACAACCCTCCGAACTATGAACTAGTGGAGTTGATATCCATCCTCCACATGTCTCCTTACTTATCAACGGTTGATGACACTTTGGCCTTCGGGCCTTCAACATCTTGTGGGTCTTGTTATCCCCTTCCTGAGCCTGGTTCCTCCAAGGTTTAGGGACCTCAAGAACACTCCTTTCCTCTCTGAAACTTCTCCTATGGGACTTCTCCAACACTTAAACTAAGTGTAGGCCCACTACACACCTTGCATGGGTTTTCTCAAACCTTTGCTCTCCTCTGAGCAACCATGCACTCTCTGCACTTCAACTAATGACTGTGAACTTCTTGCACTTCCACTGTAAGTTCACGTTATCTCTCCCGAGCTTCTGAGTCTAACTCGACTTGGCCTACGCACTCCTTGTGGGCACTATGCACTCATTGCACCAGGAATCTCAGAAGAGAAAACAAATGAAACTTACAGAAACATCAAAGGTTTCCACACTTAACCATGAAAAAAAACAGATTCATGCATAAAATATACATAAAACAAATAACACACAAAGAACATAAAGAAATATCACATGTACTCCAATAACTCATATGAACACAACACGATACAATTGGAATCAAACCTCTATGCTTGTATTCATTCAGTAAATATGTACATGGACTCATACAGTTCTCTGCAACTCCTCATAAGCTTCAAAAACTCTCTCAATAACATTCAACCTCTACAATAAAGTTCATCAGCCTCATTTGGGCATGCAATACATATATTTATACAATGAGGGGCTTCTCGAGCCTTCCCTCCAACTTACCTTAGTGTTATCATGTCACAATTAATACATTCACCTACTTAGTCCTATTACAATAAATGACATTTACATTCAGATATGATTCGATGCTCCATATCTGTACAATCCTATAGATAGTTAAGATGATTTCAAGGATCTGGAGCGCATACATGGCTCTTGCCTCAAAATATTTAAAAGGGCATTAAATTACAATGTTTTCAAAAATGTAAGATGATGCGACCTCCTATGAAATTTAAAACTGATTTGAAACGCACGTTGGGTGTTGAGATGTCCTTCACTTAGCCTCTTCAAAAGTGATGGTGATGCTCCTGCATCATACTCCTCGGCTAAGAAAAACATGAGCTCCTTTTCATGGCCCTGTTACTGCTACAATTGAAGTCCCCCTGGGTCCCAAACCTTAATTTGGAACTGTCTCCTTGTCTCTTTCCCTTGTTCTTGATGTGGTTGTTCCCCTACTATTGCAGGATTTTCTCTTTGTTTCCAAACCTTGCTATGTAGAGATTCACCTACTTTATCATTGCATTCTTCTCTGGTCTCCTTGGTTGACCTTTACATCAACCCTCTCAACTTCATGATCTCCTTTCCCAACTTATCCTCTGGCGGGTTCTTTTTCTGCAACTCTTTCTCACCCCCTTGGTAATCAACTCGTTGCAGGTTTCTGTTGTTGCTACCCACTGGTTGCTTCTCCTTCTAGATTATTTCTTCAGAACTCTGTCTTTCCTTAAGGTTCTCCTTGCTATCTTTCATAACTGCCTCCCCTTGGTAATCTTCTCCTACCTTCGAGTGGTTTAACCATTTTTCTAGCATCTCTATTTCCTTCTCCCACTGAGTGAGTACCGAATCTGAATACTCCTCTGCGACATTTCTCTGGTTCACCACTATGCGGGTTTTCTCTCCATTTTATTCCTTGTGAACAAAACTTGAATTCTGCCTATTCTCCTCCCTTTTGATAGTCTCCAATGACCATCTCTCTGCTGCACCTGCTATCACACAGAAGCTGTTAGTTTCAAAAACCTCAGGTTCTTTAGCCTCTTCCTCGGATTTCTTCTGCATCACTTCCTCACAAACATGAGCATCTGTAAAATTCATTTCGAGAGACATACAAATCTCTCCTATCCTCAGATTACAATATTGGGGATTTCCTTCCTCCTCCAAAGGTTCCTTCTCACTCATGAGAAGTGTGCTTAAACTAGCCTCATCTCCAGTTCGTCTCTCTCTTATTGGAAACAACATATGTGTATGACCATTCCTTTCAAGGGTGTAAGTGTTCTTCCTCCCATCATGTTTGACCTTCATGTCACATTTCCATGGTCTTCCCAACAAAACATGACAAGCATCCATGGGTATGACATCACACCGAATTTCATCTCTATACCCACCAATCTTAAATTCAACCTGACATTGTTGACTTACCATTACTTGGTGTCCCTTCTGCAGCCACGATACCTTGTACGGGTTCATATGTGCAGTTGTCTCCAGCCCTAACTTCTCCACCATCTCTATGGATACTAAATTATCAGTGCTCCCACTGTCAATTATCATCTTCCATACCCTGTCCTTGGTCTTGCAAGCAGTCCTAAACATATTTTTCCTCTAAACTGGCTCTTCCACCTCTTTCTCTAGTTTCAAGAGAACCTTCCTCATCATGAGTGATGTTCCTTCCTTTGTTGCTTCTACTTCCATCTTCGTCTCCATCCCCTTCTATTGTGCTTCAAATATGTGAGCTCCTCTAGCTCCCATACTCCTTCTCTTGGGACATTCCCAAGACATATGCCATGTCTTTCCATGGGCATAGCATCTCACTTCTCCACCTCTGCCTCTTCCTCGAGGAAAATAGTTTCTGCCATCATAGCTTCCACCCCTAGAGATTTATCCTCTAGTATCTTTCACCTGGTTGTCAGAGATACCAGTTTATTCTCCCACCTTTTGGAACTTTTCCCTAGTGGCTCCTTCCCTTTGGTCAAGATTCTTTCCTCTGCTTCGTTGGCTTTGTTTTCTAGCCAACTTTTCCTCTGCTTTCAGTGCCACCTGATAAGAATACTCCACTATATTTACAGTCATCATGTTGATCTCATCTTGTATATCATATCTCAGGCCATTGATATACCTAGAAACCTTCTCTTCATCACTTTCACAATGACCAACTCTAATATTCAGTCTATAAAACTCCTCTGTGTACTCTATCACTGTCAACCCTTTATGTCTCAGGTTCTGCAATCTCTTGAACAAATTTACCTGATAGTCTTTGGGTATGAACTTAGCCTTTAACTTGGCTACCATCCTATCCCAACTCTCTTACCCTTGCTCCTTCTGTTAGCCTACAGTTCATCCCACCACAGTGTTGCATGTCCCTTTATTCTAGTGACAACATGCCTTACTATCCTCTCATCATCAACCTCCTCATAATCAAAGTAGTTATCCATAGTTTTGACCCAATCTAACAACTCTTCCACATATAAGTTACCTTCGTACATTAGAACCTCCATCTTTACTCTGGCTCCTATTTTCACAACATCTCTTAGCAAAATTTCTTCTACAGCTTCACCTCTTGCAGCTCCTTCTACTTCCATCTCTTCACTCTTAGCTTCACCGATGTCACCAACATTTGGTGCTCTCCTCTACGTTATCTCCATGGCATCTAATCTTGCATGAAGTTGCCTCATTTTCTCCTCCATGGTTGGATTTGGTACAGGTCTGTCCACGCGTCTTCTTGGTGGCATGGTTCCAAAATTCCTTCACACAGAGCTTAATTCAGGCTCTGATACCACTTGACGTAGACCCCCACCCTCACTTGGGGTCCACTAAAATCTCGGTCTAAGGATCTTCTTATAATAGGAGCTGGATCAGCTCACAAGGTCCCATTGGGCCTTTGCTTTAGTTATCCACGTGCCTTTTTCTCCAATTTCGGGCCAAAATGGCTCTCTGGTAGGCTCCTACTGGTAAGCGCTACCTCCACATGATCTCAGGCTCAAAACCAAGGGCTAACTCCATTAACTCCGCCCAATTTGGGACTTCGGAGCTTTCGTGCTCCGGGAGCTTCAACAAACACAACACACAATCCTCCCTAACAACATCTTTGTGAAGTGTCGAATCCCCAGTGGAATCGATGACTCTAATCCTCACGCACAATCAATGGTTCTAACACGACTTTGACAGTCTAGGCTTCGACCGTTCTGCCCGCTCCAACACCTTACACCTCTAATCCTTCGGACTGTCAAAATCCTAAGTGCATAATCTGACGCCATGCATCCCCAACCTCCAACGACCCATGAGTTATTTTGGGATACGGGGCTATGAGGAGTCTCCCTTCCCAAACTTCACAACCCTTCGAACTTCGAACTAGTGGAGTTGTTATCTGCCCTCCACATGTCTCCTTATTGATCAACGGTCGACGACACTTCGACCTTCGGGCCTTCGACGTCTTGTGGGTCTCATTATCCCCTTCCTAAGCCTGGTTCCTCTGAGGTTTAGGGACCTTGGGTGCACTCCTTGCGTCTTTGGAAATTCTCCTCTGGGACTTCTCCAACACTTAAACTAAGTGTAGGCCCACTACACACCTTGCATGGGCCTTCTCAAACCTTTTCTCTCCTCTGAGCAACCGTTCACTCTCTGCACTTCAACTAATGACTGTGCACTTCTTGCACTTCCACTGTAAGTTCACGTTATCTCTCCTGAGCTTCTAAGTCTATCTTGACTTGGCCTACGCACTCCTTGCACCAGGAATCTCAGAAGAGAAAACAAATGAAACTTACAAAAACATCAAAGGTTTCCACACTTGACCATGAAAAAAAAACAGATTCATGCATAAAAGATACACAAAACAAATAACACACAGAGAACATAAAGAAATATCACATGTACTCCAATAACTCAGATGAACACAACACCATCCAATTGGAATCAAACCTCTCTGCTTGTATTCATTTAGTAAATATGTACATGGACTCATACAGTTCTCTACAAATCCTCATAAGCTTCAACAACTCTCTCAATAACATTCAACCTCTACAATAACGCTCAACAACCTCATTTGGGCATGTAATACATATATTTATACAACGAGGGGCTTCTCAAGCCTTCCCTCCAACTTACCTTAGTGCTATCATGTCACAATTAAGAAATTTGCCTACTTAGTCCTTTACAATAAATGGCATTTACATTCAGATATGAGTTGATGCTCCATATTTGTACAATCCTACAGATATTTAAGATGATTTCAAAGATCTGGAGCACATACATGGCTCTTGCCTCAAAATATTTAAAAGGGCATTAAATTACAATGTTTTAAAAAATGTAAGATGATGCGCCCTCCTCAGGAATTTAAAACTGTTTTGAAACTCGCATTGGGTGTTGAGTTGTCCTTCACTCGACCTCTTCAAAAATGATGGCGATGCTCTTGCATCATTATTTACCCATCCTTGTGACTTACCCATTATCTCGTGGAATTTGTGTTCTCTTTTGCAAACTTTGCAACCATCATCGCATTTTTATTTTCAAGGCTACAGAGGCTTACCTTGCCTTCATGTGCCTATTGTTGATACTCTTCACCTATTGGATTCATGTTTTGAGTGAGAATCTCGGTTGATTGTCCTTTGCAGGCCATTTCGACTCTCAAGCAACTGAATACTAATTTGGCTCTGCTCTTTTTTATCCCCTTATCAACTTCATTGATTGACATTTTCAACATACTGAAATGTTTCATTTATGTCATCTTTTCCAACTAGCTTGGTATCCACATTGTGGTACCTTTTTCTATTATCACAAGTTATTCATGAACTTTGTCCAACTTTGGAATCCACCTAAATTTATGGAATTCCTTTCTTTGAAGTACGTATCATGTGTACCATTTATAATGATTATCCTGTATGCATTATCTCCCTCTCTTTTTTTGTTAGTAAGTAGCTATTGTATTAACTATAAACATAATATACAGAGAGAGCATAACATATCCAACCCCAGGAGACCATGATAGTCTCTGGGCAACCAAAAAAACCTACCCCTAAGGGGAAACCAGGCTACTAAGTTGTTCATATATTATAAAGACTAAAAAATAGTTGTTTGAACATGTTCATACTTCTGCCTAACTATGGCTATCTTATAATTGTCTAGATAACAGAGACCAAAAGAGAAACTAAAACCAAAATATCTTCCTTCAACAGTCATGAAAAACCTATGGGTGAGTAGCAATAGAAGCATTCCTTTGGGCAACAACATTCAAATATTTTGGACTAGAGTAGTGTCGTTCTGGGGGAGTAAAGGTCCCACCAAGAAAATCTCCATCTGTGAGAGGATCTCCATAATGTAAGCATTTTGAATCTCCAGAGCTTCCATGCATCCCTTGAGCTTCCTAAAATCCTCATCTTTGGGAAACAACCCCAACGCTACCAAAGTTTTAGTGTGCCTATAGAGTTCAACCGTGCGAAAGAAGATGTATTTTTTGGTTTTGTTATAGCTCGTATCTAGAATCAGGCCTCTAACTTCTTCCTCCACCTCATAAGCTTCCTTGAACTCACGAATAAGATGAGCTCCCCCTTCCAGGGCTTGGATGGCATAGTGACAGAGTATAATTGTGTTGTAGCTTTGGCAGCTTTGAAAACACAGGGTTGGGTGGCAGTAGGATGACTAGGCTTCCTTACTCAGGGTGCCATGATGCCAAGAGCAAATAGAGGGAGCATTATCTTCCTCTTTATCGATATACTAACTTCTTAGATTCTCAATCCTTTTAAAACATATCTACACATAATGTATTGCTTTATGTTTCCATTGATATCCTTTAGAGTGAATGGATCTTCACTACTTCATCCATTAAATGATTTACTCTTGCACCATGCTTCCACTAAGCACTCTGATAACAAAAGTGGATGTACTGCTTTAATTTTGTTTAACATAAATTGTTAGCTTCCTAGATCCAAACATTTTTTTATCTTTTATTATCTACTATGCTTTGCACCTCTATGTGTGCTTCCACACCATTGTATTTGCACTATCATGAAGTGTAGACATCCTTTCTCACTCAACTTCCACACTTGTAAAACACTTATGTGATCTGGAATTCTTTTTCCAAAATAAAATTTTCATTAGGAGTCTTCCATATTGCTCACTAAACCTAGATGTCTTATTCTTGTAACTTCCCTCTTCCCTCTACAAGCACTTTATTGTCTCAAACAACTCCACAAACTTCATCATGCTTTTTTGTCCATTGGAACTTGAAATTATATTCTACAATAGACCCGCATAATATTATTCATAGCATATGTTCATCTTGTTAAAATAATCTCTTGACATAACACTTTGTCCTTGCGTGTTCCTTTGCTCATCAATAATACCTTGATATTAAAACTCAACCCCCTTTTATCGCCAGGCTATTGCACTTCCAAAAGTTCCTCTACACTATTGCATAGGCATCACCATGAGAATCTACACTCTCCCCTACCCAAAATTCACTTCTGGAATATACCTCTATCACCGAGAAATGTTTTTCCAAAATTGACATTGTTTTGGAAAACCTTCATATTGAGCAATTGTATGGTCCATGAAGTCCAATTGCCCTTTTTCTTGTAGCTTTATGCCACAACTAGATTCTTCCTCGGAGAACTTAATGCTTTTTTCATGTTGTCCTCTGTATTACCTTTTGAATGGTTGTACTCATGCCTTGTTCTGTTTTCCAACCTAAAAGTTATAGCTTTTTGAATTTTGTCATTTCTACTCAATTGTGCCATGTTCTCACTGGTGCAATAATTCTAAAAGACTTAACTTCTATCACATGTAACATAAAATATGCCAGGAATCAATTTTTTTATTATATTGGGTGCAATTAGGATTTATGATTGTGAATATTTCAAAAATCCCCAAAAGGTGCCTAGGAATAGCGGATTTTTCCCTGTTTCAGCATCTCCACTCCAAACCCTTTTGATTTTTTCCAAAAGCCCAAATGGGTATCTTCATGCATGCGTTTTGAACTCTCTATAAAAATTTCATCTTAATCTAGGTCATGATCATTGAGCATGACCTAGTTCTTTAAAAACCACTCATTTGCATTTTTCGGATAATCAAAACATAATTGGCCCATGGTCCTTACTTACATTATTGTAGCCCTCGTCACTATGGACATAACCCTTAAATTTCATCTAAATCCGAGTTAAACTACTCATGTTATAGTCAAAACAACTTTTCGACTCCATACTTGTTTTTTTTGTGGTAAACTTGCCTATTTTCTCCTTCCCTTTCCTCCTTTGTTCAACTCCTCCTTTCTCTTCTTCTCTCATTTATTTTTTTATCTACAAACCACCAAAAAAATTATGTCCTCAGTGAACTCAAAATTTTTCCTTCGAGAAGCTCAAACTTTCCTCTTCAACGAATTCAAAATTTTGCCTTCGGCAAACTCAAACTTTCCTCTTTGGCAAACTCATTTTTTGTCTTTCGGTAACTCAAAAATTCTTCTCCATCACCGAGCTACAAAATGTACTTTGACAACCTCCAAAAATATATCTTTGGCGAACTCAACTTTTGTCCTCGACAAACTCCTTAATTTGCTCTTTCGACAAACCAAAGAATTGGCTCTTTCGACAGGCTTCAAAACCATCTTTCGACAACCTTCAAAGTGCACTTTGGCATACTACAAATTGCACTTCGGCCAACCTCAAAATGCACTTCAACAAACTTCAAAATGTACTTCGGTGAACTTCAAAATGCACTTCGACGAACCTCAAAATGCACTTCGACGAACTTCAAAATGCATTTCGATGAATTTTGAATTCTTCTTTTTTGGCAACTCAAATTTTGTCTTCTTTTTTCTTCTCTTCTCTTCTTCTCTCTTTTATTTTCTATTGACAAACCACAATTTTTTTTTATGTCCTCAGCGAACTCAAAATTTTTCCTTCGATAGACTCAAACTTTCCTCTTGGACAAAATATTTTTTTTTCCTTTGGTGGACTCAAACTTTCCTCTCCGACAAACTCAAATTCTGTCTTTCGACAACTAAAAAATTCTTCTCCATTGTCCAACTACAAAATTTACTTCAACAACCTCCAAAAAGATCTCTTCGACGAACTCAACTTTTGTTCTTAGCAAGCTCCAAAATTTGTTCTTTCGACAAACCAAAGAATTGACTCTTTTAGCGGGCTTCAAAACTGTCTTTTGACAACCTTCAAAATGTAGTTCGACATACTAGAAAATGCACTTTGGGTAACTTCAAAATGCAGTTTGAGGAACTTTAAAATGCACTTCGACGAACCTCAAAACGCACTTCGATGAACTTCAAAATGCATTTCGACGAATTTTGAATTCTTGTCTTTCGACAACTCAAATTTTTGTCTTCAATGAACTTCTTCGACTTGACGTTGTTGAACTTTTCAACGTGTCTTCAGTGACCAAAACACACTTCTTTTCAATGGTCAAATAAACTTGGGTTTTTGGTGGCTTCAAATTTTCTTCATCGACGAACTAAGAAATTGTTACATCGACGAACTTATTTAACATAGAAATTTTGTCCAAGTCTAGGATGAATCTTGACCATTGATTTCAAGATCAATGTGATCTCAGTCATTGATTTCACTAAGCTTCACGACTTCCATAAAAACATGAAATTCGACCTCTCATGCCAATTTTTAACTCTGCATCTTGCATATGGATGTAATTAATCATCTATTTGACCATTCTAAGTGCAAATTCGACCTGAATTTGCTCAAAAACATGGGGATTCACTCGGATTTTACATTTTCTTCAAATTTAATGTAGAATAAAAATCTACAACCATGAATTTATCAAATTCACACCGATATTTGGCTCATATGAGTCTGATGTTGAACAAATAGCTCTGATACCAAAATTGTAACATATCCATTACGAACAAACACGAAAATTTCTCTAATACCAAATTGTAACATACCTAGCCTGCTAAAAACAGAATTAAAAATGCCCCATGTGTATAAAATAGACCAAGGGGCAACAAACCCATAAATTAACATGCAACTAATAACATATTTAAATACATGAGTGCATCTAACTAGCAAACACAACAACGTTCAAATAAGCATATATATAGAACGAAATAAGCGTATACAATACAACAAAAAATTAGCTTTTAAATTGTTGAACCAACTGGCTGCATATAGGGGACGTTCATCCCAGCCATAGGCTTGTCGTTCTAATTCTCAACAGCAAGCCACCCTCAAGCTAAGGCTATGAGTCCACAAGGAGATATGGTCCTCTTCGTTGTCCACTCTCCACATTCAACAACCCAAAAACCCAGGTTCTATTCCAACAACGGTTCCAATCCACCAACTCTCTTCCCCTCAACCTTCACAACCCCAAGGAATGGGACCCCCTTTCTTTGCCACGTAGTCCCTTGGGCCTTCCCACTTCCCTTCAAGGCTCCATTGCATGCAATTAGCTAGGAATATCATAGCTGGTTACTCCACGAATTCTCAGTTGCTCTAGGAGTGCTCACAACAACCTTCTCAAGGCTCTTGAAGCATTTCCCCAACAAGAAAATGCACCATAGGCACATAACCCATTTTTATAGGCACACATGCCACAATTTCAACATAAACACAACCTAATAAAGTTTGTCCTCAAGCACACACGGTTGGTGCTCTTCTCAACACCCAACTCCCCTCTTGCTCTTTAAAAACAACATGTAAAAAGGTGTCCTCTCTTCCTACTCAAATTTCCTTCTCCTCCCATGCGTGTTTGATTCTCACACTTCCCTGAAAGGATTGGTTGACTCTCACACTCCCCCCATGCTTGTTTGTACTTAGTCCATGCTGTCATAGCTAGGTGAGACGACTCCCTCACTTAACCTCTTCCATTAAATTAATGATTAAGTATCTAATAAGTCAAAGGGAGGATTAGATGGTAACGACACATTAACTTAGGATAATGACATGGATTTTCCCTTGGNACTCCTTTCCCTCATGGAATCATATCCCTCCATTGTTATCATCCCTCTCATATCGTAACCATTGATTATTATTTTCATTAATTATTTCGATCTACAAAATACATCATTCAACCCCCGACCATTTTAATCCATACAAGGTCTCCTGCCCAACACATATTGGTTCACCAACGTAAATCACATTTACATAATTACATTATAATTTGTGGGGATTAAAACTGGAATGTTACGTCACAAGGAACAAAATCCCAGTATTGAATTGTATTATGTTGTCTTTGTCATCAATCACACACAACTAAGCTTCCATGATCCTCAAAAGCTTGTTCCCCCTTCCCGTGAGAACCTCCAATGTACTCTCAATTATATTCATGCTATATTCACCTCATATACTTCCACATCCACAAAAAAAAATTGTATCAAACAAAAAAATTACCAGCGACTCAAATAAACCATGATCAACCAACTATTCCCTATAAAAAAACACCCCACATATACTATTAATATCAGTTAATGAATATCGAAAGATTCAATTAAATGATCTTTCAAACACATTGACACCATCTTTGGGATTAAACCATGGTCCACTATGGGGTTCCCCCTAGTAAAGGTGTCATGGGAATGCCACCCTAAGGTTGTCCTTAGATACTCAAGAAAACTAGAGGAGATGGGGATTGGGGCCCTTGTTATCACTTTTGATCCCAAGCAAACCCTAAGCATTGAAATGAGAGTCATGTGCTTCTTTGAGATCATAGACTTCATAGGTAATACGAATGCAACTATGGTCTCTAACAAAGAAACTATCTCAGCCTACTACGTCGAAGACATCATGATCTCAATTGGTTACAACAACTAAGTCTCCTTCAATATAGTAATCAGATGCTTCCCACCCAAGGTAAATTAACTACTTATTTACTTCCTTGTTAATATTAGGTATGAATTGAAATTGGTCACTTTGGTTATATTTTAATTTGATCCAGATACCATTGAGACACTTTTTTTAATATTTTTGTGGCATTATGAATTTTTGCGGAATATTTTTGGTGATCAAGCTCAGGTCTAGAAGAGCTCCTAATCTAAATCAATCTTCTTTAGTTAAAATAAATGTATGTTGGTTTTAAAATAGTTAAAATACAGACAAACCCAAAGAGGAAGTGGAACTAATCCCCTTAAAAAAGGATTTTTGGGCCAAACATAGAAACACTAATAGCTAATAAAAAGAGGTGTTGAACAACGATTAAATGAGAAGATACAAAGAATTTGAAGGAAAAAGAAAACATGTTATGTTCATGCTTCACTTATCACCCATAGGCCCCACAACTTCATTTGACATGGCAATATATAGATTGTTGAAAAAAATTGCATTAAATTAATACTAGCCTATAATTACTTCCTCCAAAATTTATGGATATGGACTTATATTATAGACTAATGTTGTACTTATATGACAAGCAACATGATACCTTTTAACTATTCAACAAGAAGTTACATTACAAACTTCTAAAATTCATTGAAACAATATGAGTGTTGCTCCATTGTTTTTCCTCATTTAGCTTGTCCATTACTTTGTTTGAACAAATACAAGATTGATTCATCCGTCGATGGACTACCTGGGTTGGTAGAACAGAGTTTTGAAAAACTTATAATTCGCAGGCCCGGAGGGACTCATATGAGGTTATGAGTATGAGGTTTGGTCTAATAAAATATAAATAATAAAGCATGCTGTATTACTTATGTTGATTCAACATTTAGGGGAGCAGCAGAGTTCAATGTTAAGGAGCAGTAGTTTCAATAAGGGCGGGTAGGATAAAGGATGGATATTTAGAGACATAAGGATGGGTGGAAGAGATAGATGGGTGAAAGAGAAGGTTGGGGAAGGTCTTCACGCTGATGGTTCGCCTTCATACGCCTCTTTTCCACTTTTAGAGGCCCAACAAGCTTCAGATTTACCATTTTCGCATATAGTATAGGTATTTTGTTCTAGGGTTAATTTCTTCTTCCAACTCTTAAGAGGAGCTCTGGTCTCCAGGGTCTCGGTCGGTCCGATTGAGACGACCAAGCCTAATACTCGAGTCTTCCGGGGTATTCCTCGGATCGGGGGTGGGGGGAATAATAGGAGAATACATAATATTATTCCCCCCACCCCCACTATGTATTCTCCTATTATTCCCCCCACCCCCACCCTCACCCTCACCCTCATATATCCTTATTTCCATAGTTGTGTCCACCACATGAGACTTTAGGGCATGCATGCCTGGTGCTTGGATGACGAAGACAACGAGAGACAATGAAGACAATGACTACACCATTCCCATCATCATGCATTTTCAACCATTAACGATGTTTTTTCTTTGCCATTTCCTCTATATTTTACTTACTTCATTATCCTAGAATGTTTTTTTCTACAAAAACCTAGTAAAAAAAAGTTTAAGATTAGCCCAACAAAATTTCAAATGGCACAATGAATTTTGAACTTATAAATTTTACACCATTCTAAATTCTAATCCCTTGGACATCTTCACTTTATAACAAAGTAC
This sequence comes from Picea mariana, assembly GCA_032191745.1. Classification (NCBI taxonomy): domain Eukaryota; kingdom Viridiplantae; phylum Streptophyta; class Pinopsida; order Pinales; family Pinaceae; genus Picea; species Picea mariana. The sequence continues at coordinate 10,735 of JASDQU010373396.1, read as the reverse complement.
AATTTACCACTTAAAAACAATTACATAAACATCTTGCCATTAATTAATTAAAACAAGTACAATGAACATGAAGATGGGGAATCTAGACTCTTTTACCATAATATAGAATTCCACGCTATGATAAAAGATAGAGAATATGCGTGATTTTTATTCATTCAATATTCGAGCCTCAATCCCAAAGGAAGGAAGGACATAGACTTGTGTTACAGGTTATCCTTGATGCCTTACGTGTCCGTGCCGAATCAAGATCAAGAATTTATTTTCCTTTATTGAATATGTTCACATGTCATGGCACCCCAACCAAAAAGAATAAGATTCTGAAATTGGTTTCGTTGTGGTCCAATAATTAGAGATGGGAGTTGTCATTTTCAAATGTTTATATACGCATAGATTCTAATTTTTTATTTTTATAAATAGTGATTTTATTTATTTATTTAATACATGTTGATTAAAAGGTTTTACATGTTAATTTAATATTTTGTCGGTTTATAATTTTAAAATTTATTATTTAAAAAAAGTTGTTACACTATTAAGAAGATGTTTTAAAATGTGCACCACTCTCACACGCCATATATTTTTTCTTGTAAAAAAATTAAATATAATAAATATAAAGTTGAAATGGAAAAARGAAATATTTTTTCTTGTAAAAAAAATAAATATAATTAATATGAAATTGAAATGGAAAAAGGAAAATTTTAAAAGGAATCATGGGAAAATTTTAGAAGGAATTGGGATATAGATATATATGATGAGTGTTGGCGACGGAAGTCACTCCTGGATTRCAGCAGGAGCAGAGCYCGACGCCCATCAGTTTTATGTCACGGTAGTTTTTAAGGGGTGATCAAATGGATAGAGACTTGGGAAGATATCACTCTAACTCAGGGACTAGATCCGGCATGTGAGGAACAAAGGAGGTCTTGATCTAACTTCAATCAATGAGGTGATTTGAAAGTGAGCAGGTTGAAGACTTGGTGAGAGAAGTGGACAAGCTACCTCAGGCGACAGGCCTTTCAGTAATTTGTAGAAGAAAAACTCTGAATGCGAGATCCTCTGGTTCAGGGTTTCAAGAAACTGAAAGGGGGACTTGACTGGATTCTCCAATTCCAAGTTGTTCAGCGCTTAAGAAAATCACAAGGACCGATTAGAAACAATGCAACTGTTACAGTGATCCAATCTACATCATCCTATAACAGTTACAACTCGACTGGATTCTCCAATTCCGAGTCGTTCTAACACAGTGTAAACAAAGACGTGAAAGAAACTGACATTCATAAGACAAGAAGTCTCAAGAGTCCAGGCATAACCAGAATAACAGTGCTTCATTAAAGCTTTACAACCGGGAGCCTTGCTCAACCATCGATCCTTTACAAAATACAAAGACTGAGTTTATATACTCAGAGAAAATTCGCCTAACAGCGGCGTGCTCAGTCATCCAAGGCTTGGTGTCCCTCTAGCCAAATTCGGACAGGTATTCTTTGTCAGACGCCACCTTAACTGCACATGGCTCCTGCAGGGGGGGTAGCTAAACCAGTAAATGTCGAGTTAGCGTGTGCAGACCTCCTCTGGCTGGTCGAGGACTCGGCATGGCTCTTTTGGAAAAATAGGTATACAGGACCCTCTCGAGCAGACCGCTTGCCAGACCCGCCATACCTTACACTTAATGCATGAGGAGAGGTTTCAACCACCCCTTCTCACCTTCATTTATTCCAAGCGAAAACCAGGACTGAAGTTGAATCGGATGGCGCATGGAGATCACGATGATCCTTTTGGCGACTAGACTCGACGCCTTTGGCCTTCTTTACACAACTCCTTTCTCTCCCAAGTGACCACGGGCTGTGACCATGTGCTTATTCCCAAGGCGCTTTCGGCGTTTGCGAATGGGAAGGAGTTAATCCTTGCTCATCACAGTCGCGATGAGCGAAACACCGAGATGGCTTAGTTGGGCACCACACATCCTTCTCAGATCTGATGGTTCTGAACTTGCTCAGCGATGCTATGGGCCTGGGTCCTGGACACTCCCGACACCTCGTGCATCGAGAATATGACGGAGCTATTCCTTGCGTTTCGAAGTCGCGATGGGCGAAAAGGCGAGGAGCCTAATCGCGCGCCAGGTGTCTCCTGTGGATGAACGACTGAGGTTGCTCTGTAATACCGCGGGCCCGACTCTGGGCGCTTTCGGTGCTTCGGGGTTCGGGGTTTCGAGATGTGAGATGACGAGGGACTTTTACCCTTCAAACTCCCGAATGTCGATATGCCGACTAGATCTCGCACTATGTGTCGCTGGATCGGACGACCCAGATTTAGTCTTGGCATATAGTCGCTTTCTTTGATGNCGCGGGCCCGACTCTGGGCGCTTTCGGTGCTTCGGGGTTCGGGGTTTCGAGATGTGAGATGACGAGGGACTTTTACCCTTCAAACTCCCGAATGTCGATATGCCGACTAGATCTCGCACTATGTGTCGTTGGATCGGACGACCCAGATTTAGTCTTGGCATATAGTCGCTTTCTTTGATGCTATATATCGGTCAACTTGGTAGCCCCGATATCCCGATGACCGTTTATCTGCTCTTATGGATGAATCCGAGCCGTTGACAACGTAATTTCACCTGCTCACTTGATTGGAAGCCATAAAACGAGATTTTTCCATGCTGCGCTTGGGCGCTCCTCGTGCAACCTGCAGACCTGGATGCTCTCGAGCCCAAGACAAGAATTATCGCTAACCATGAGGTAAAAGGAAGCTTGTGTTATTTTTAGAATCATAAGAAAGGGCACTATAATGTTGTAATTGAAGAAGGAATTCATTTTCAAATCATTGATATCATCTTCAAGTGTTTATGGTGACCTTGTATTAGAATTGGATGAAGGTTTAAGGTTTGCAATGGTTCTCATGTTTATTGGGTGACATAATGTGTTTATTTCACATGTTTACAATGGATTGTATAGGTTAGGAGGTTTATTAGAACCAATGCATATGTACCTATGCATGGCTATCCCAAAAGTTGTTTGAAGGAGGCCTTGCCTGCTCTCTTTACATCCATATGAAGTCAAAAATTTCCTCTTCATGTAAGATCATTAGAATTGGCATACGGCTTTTGTTTATTGGCCATTGTTTAATAATTTGTTGAGATGCTTATTGTATATAGGTGTGCAAGAGGTTATGTGGAGGGCTATTTTTCAACATAAATATTTTATGTTACCTGGAGTGGTTGTGTTTTGTCACAGGAAAATTGAATTTGTAATCAATGTATCAACTTGAAGTTGAGCTAGGAAATTTGTTGCTAATGAGTCACTCAACATTATGGGAAGGGGCTAAACCATGTGGAGCTAGACCACCCTGATTGCCAAATATGTTTCCAGTCTCAAGAAATCATGCTACACAAGTAGCTAAACCAAGAGTGGATTTGCATCTAAATTGAGGATATAGTCCATCTACAAACTCATGTATGCCATAAACACAAGCCAATTTACATTTGTTACAACTACGTCAAGGGCGAGAAACATTTAAGTTGAGCTGTTGTAAACCTTGCCAAATTTGTTACAACTGGCTACGAAAATGAGAACTCCCCCGTCATAGTTCACCAGGTGGACATGTGGTTAAATCCCATAGTCATAAGAAGCACGCATAATTATACAAAGAATGTGCAGACAAATAGTGATGCAACAACATTTATCTAGGGATATGACCACATTAAATAAACACCTTTTCCATAAATATTAACCTCCTCAAATAATTACCATCAAGATACATATACCATATTTTCATGGGAATATATACTTGTAAGTAGATTAAGCTAATCTCGTACCAAATAGACTTTTTTTTGCCACAAATTTAATAAGAATACAACAATTTTTTTAGGCATGCATAGAGTTCTACCATGATCTTAGATTCATGTATTAGGAAACAATGCCCTAAGAGGTTTTGCCCGATTTTGAATTGACTTAAATCATCAAAAATTTGACTAGAGTTCTATATTGATATGAGCTTTAATGTTTTGTATTTCCATATTCTAAAAACTGGAGAGAAGTTTGCTACAAGATTAGATGACTCCTTTGTAAGCAAGCATACATAAAGTTGCATTTAGATTTTCGAGAAGCAGAAATAAAACAATTCTTTATTACTAAAAGTAATATTTTTTTTAGACCCACCCATAGACCTTGTTTAATGGAATTGAACATGCTTCCATAAGAATCATCCGAAACCCATAATCTTGAAACTTATGACCATCACTTGAAGATGAGACACCTTTTGCGGTTTTTATTTGGAGAGGATGTGAGACTACCCAACCTAACTTGATGACCATAATGGTTTCACCACCTTTAGCCACCCTTGTGGGGGCAAGTTAATCACTTTTGTGAAATTTGAATCATAGTAGAGGCGAAGTTAATGCCTATTTACCTTTCATAATTTATAACTTATTTAATAACAAAATTCACCTTCTATTATTAATGTTTATTAAATACATTTTTAATGTAAAAAAATTATGATTTTATAATGACTAGGAAAATAAGTTCACTTCAACATATCTTTATATTAATGAATATACCAAGTGATATTTTTTATTATAAAATATAAATACATTTATTAGTGTTATACTATGAAAAAAACCTCATTATGAAAAAATAAAATAAAATAATGATGATATATAAAAAGAATTTCATTTAAATATATTGAAAAATAAAAATCTTCATTTAAAATAATTTTTATGAAAAAATTAAATAGACGGTCCATAAAATTTAAGAATAATTACCCAGGTCTCCTCCTTTTGACAAATAAACCATTGTACCTCCTTAATGGGCAATCAATGAAATGCAAAGATATTTAGGTCTCCTTTTGACAAATAAACCATTGTACCCCCTAATGGGCAATCAATGAAATGCAAAGATATTTATTAATGGTGGAGTCCCTCACTATGCAAGAATCAAATAGACGGTGCATAAAATTTAAGAATAATTACCCAAGTCTCCTTTTTACAAATAAACCATTGTACCCCTTTAATGGGCAATCAATAAAATGCAAAGATATTTATTAATGGTGGAGTCCCTCACCATGGAGGGTTAAAGTTAATTTTTAATATGCCATCTAAAATCCAAGTTTATCATGAGAGAGATATTTCAAAAAAGATTATGGATGTAATGATAATTTTAAGTTTATCATGCGAGGGATATTTCAAAAATGTTTATGGATATAATGATATTTTTTTTTGAATGAATATGTATATAATCGTATTTATGGTGAAAAGGGATAAAGTTAAATTTTAATTATATTAAAAAAAATGAGATATATTATATAATTTAATATAAATAAAATGTATAATTATTATAATGGAGAGTAAAAAGTTTATTATGGACTTGAAAATAAGTGTAGAATTTTTGAACTTTTCTTTGAGAGTTTCACTACTTATATTATTTTATATGGATGCAAAGTTTAGAGGTGTAGTATGTTTAGAGAATAAAAAAAACCCAATCGAGGTTTTGAGGGAGGAGCGGCTAGGGTTTCGTTAGCTGCATCCCAAGAAACTTGCAAGGCGATGAGCGAGCGCAGGTGAGAGACTCTGCAGCTAGCTCTGAGGAACGATGAGCGGCGAGGAAAGGCGTGCGACGACGACGAGCGAGACCCTTGTAGGGAGATGGGCGTGTTTGGGCCCTGCGGTGAGAAGGGAGAGAGTGAGGATATGGTCGAGCAGGGCCCTACGACGAGTTTGAGTGAGCGTGAACTCGGGCAGGGGCTGCACGGTGGTCGGTGGAGCGTGCTTCTACAATGGCGAGAGGCGCTTCAAGGCGATTCGGTGGCTCTGGAGTTTCGGTGGCTCGCGTGTGTGCCTCTTCAAGGTGAGCGGGACTACAAATTGGCTGGTGGCTCAGGCAAAACCTCGACGGTGTCTCAGTTCTCTTCGAAAGAACCTTTTCGGTTATGCGCTGGTGTCCATGTTGAGGTTGGGGGTTCTGTTTTATGCAATTAAGCTTTCTTTCGCTGTGGTCCTCTCCTAGGCAAGAAGAGGTTTGGGCCAGAGCTTTGAGGTCCTCACTGGGGGCGTGCGGTGTTTATGGGAAACACTTTGAGGTCCTTCTGGGGCGTGCTGTGTTTGATAAACACTTTGAGGTCTTTTGGGGGCGAGCAACTTATGGTTTATTTTCGAATCTCTTTTTACAGCCTGCGTCCTGGTTTTACATTTCTATCGTTTTTTCTAGGTCTGTTSGGATAGTGAGTGAATGTTTATTAGAGCTTGGTCTTTGGACTTGTATTGTCTTGAGCAAGATTTTTTAGGAAGTCTTGTTAGTCTTGGAATGATTTTGTAAACAAATTATATTATTATTAATATAATGTGCAATTTTCTCTTGGAAAAAAATGTTTAGAGAATAGTGGAAAAAGATAGAGCATATCCAAAAGAATTTTATAACTTGTCATCTCAAAATTAAAGGCAATACACCCTATCCTATCCTCCTCATAAAAGTGAGCCTCCCCACATTGAGAGTAGAGCTATGACCAGGTACCTAATGTATAAGAACAAGTTAAACAAAATGAAAGACAAGGGGATTCTAAAAATTGCTTCAAATGGTCAGGTATTTTTTAAGGATTCAAATGTTATACCTAGGTATAGTATTCTAGGTGGCTATGTCGGTTTGAAAAATTATACATGTAGAGATGTAGACGAATATTCAATTAAAAAACATGTAATTTACTATTAAAACTTGTAAATTTTTGGCCAATATTATAGATTTAAACATATATATGTAAAAAATAGGTGATTTTTTAACCAAATTGACAATTGTTTTGTTAGAAAATGGTAAAAAAATTGCCAATTGCCCAAATTTGGCCCCTAAAAAATACTAGTTACTCCAGCCAGAACCACCTTGGGTCAAGCAAGGATGACATAATGATGCCTAGTCTTGTCTAAATCACTAGGGAGTAAAGGAAGAAATCATACTATAGAATAAGGATAATATTAAAAACATCGTTACATCTAAATTTAAGGATAAATTGTGGGGCGATAAAGAGTAAGAGGGCAAAAGAAAATTAATATATAAGGAGGTGAATAACCCTAATTTAGAAGATAAAAAAATATCTCTCTTTTTTTAGCAGTGTAAAGAAGAATATCAACATTTCTAAAATAAGAACAATTTCTCATGAGCTTGATAGTGAAATTGGTCATTGGACAATTCCTAAAACATAGTGGGATGAAAGAATCTATCATCTTTGTGACACTAAGAGGGTTGAAGATGAAAAACACTTCCTCTGTGTCAGAGTACCAACCTTCCTAACCTTCACTGATCTTGGAAAATTTCTCTTAATACTTTTCTAGCACAAAAAAATTCTAAAGAAAGCTAAGTAATTCCTTGTAATCTCAAGGTCCGATAGACCACACTCGTCTCAATCAGAGATAATTTTAAGGATGGAAATTTATTTCAAAATTTAGAAATCTTGTCGAATCTTACTAGTCCTTAGTATGCAAACTATAAAATGTTTGGCGATATTTTTGTAAAAACATTCAAATTTTTGAGGATTTTATATAGTTTCTATAAAATTTGGGCTATTTCTTAGGTACAAAAAATTATTCTATAAAATTTGGGCAAATCATTTTTAGAAAAAATAGAAATTGAAGAATCTTTTTTTGGGAAAAAACATGGAAAATTAGCCCATGGGCGATATATAGCCCCTAAAATTTTCTATGGTCTCAATGGATTTTTTTTTATAACCAGAACTGAACTTAGATTATATTAATAGGGGTTGTGCCAAAGCAACAACAAGCAAAAGCATTACAAAAGGAGGCTTCCAACCTATCAAAATTTCTAAATCTATAACATAAGACAATATGTGTATGTTTAGACTATTTCTAGGCTCATCAGAGCTAATTACTTCATTGTAAAAACTTCTTAAACACTAGATAACCTTAAAAAACATACATTAATTGGAAGAAGCAGTTTCCAGAATTACATGAGCTCTAGGAGGAACTCCTTCCTCACTCTCCATAGGGGCAATGCCTTGATTGCTGGTGCCTGCTCCATTGTTAGCTCCTTCTTCTATGGAATGCATTCCATTGTGAATGTAAGGTGCAGTTATCATAGGCTAGGTGTTGAGATGAGACTTAATCTATTGAACTCATGATTCCATACCTTCCATCCTTCTATTGAGAGCTGTAAAGGCCACCTCCGTTTCTTGATTTTTAAAGATGGTCAGGTTGGTTAGGGCCAACTCAAAATCCCCAAATTTGCTTGAGAGGTGATGGAGAGTCGAGCTGTTGGACTGTGCTATTTCCACATTTCTCCTGAGCACTTGTCTGGAATCGTTCCAGGAGGGCTCCATGGTTGGAAGTTGCAAAAACCCCTTTTGAAGAGCCCAACTTCCCAAAATACCCAGATCTCGGCCCCAAACAATAGTTAATGGAAAACCACAACTGAGAATAGGTAGATTCAAATGACCACAAATCTTACCCACACCAGAGTTGGATAGAAAGAAGAGAACAAACACCCCAACATTGTTTGCATCAATGAAGGAGAGGAAACACAAGGGGTACCCAAAAAACATTTGTCCATACTGAGCGAAGCAGAGCTCGTCATGCGATAAATCCTTGCAACTAAGAGGGTGCCCAAGGTCCCTCTGTTCAATATGAGCAATGCAAAACCCGACGAACGAGAATTGCTTACAACTGAGCACGAGATTCCCCTCGGAAGAAACCCCTGCTACACCCTGAACACCACGGTCTTAGCAAAATTACGCAGACGATAAATCCACGATGGAATCCATTGAACCCACCTCAAAACGAGAGCACCACACATTCGACTGATCCTTCACATAGGGGAATTTAATCCCCGAGTGTGTGAAGAAAGGAGCCTGACGCCCGGGCGCAACCACCTGCCAACACAAGGGCTCGAGAAACGAAAGGGGTGGAAGGGACATCAAGGCAAGACATGAGCCCCCCCACCCCATTAACCAACAATTCATCTTTTTTTAAACTAGTGCCCACCTTGGCTCGATGATCGACAATAGAATTTAGGTGTTGTTTAACATGGTAGAGGTGGAATTCGTCAAAATTTTGACCGAGCATGATGACATGACTTATTATCCCATCAAATAAGTTGGTTCTAGATTGAGATCGATTGATGATCGCTCAGATCACAATCATTCAATCTCCAAAAACTGTCAAATTGTTGATGTTCCTTTCTTTACCAATTCCTAGCCCCTAGTAAAGAGCGTATGCTTCAACAATATTGTTAAAAGCGCCGCTAGACCCATGAATAATGAGTGACAATGTTTCCTCCAGGATAAAAAAAAATACTCCACACACGTCTGCCACTAGAGGTCTCGACTCTGAATGGACATTAATGATCATGATGTCAATATGAATTTATAAAAAAGTAAAAATAAATATTAAATTGACTTCAATGTTAAATACATTTCAATTTAATATGAATAAAATAATAACTTAAAATTAAAAAAAATTAACAAATATTATAATGCACAAAATAAAAACCAATAAAAAGCAAAAAATAAATTAGTATAATGTAAAAAGTAAAATACAATAAAAAAATAATAATAAATGAGTATATTCCGTTTTATCCTTAATTTTTTAAGCACATAGATATTTATTATCTAATAATAATAATTTTTTTTTAAAACCAAAATTTAACTTAAAAACATAAAAAAAAATTGCTTATAATAATATAAAACATATTTAAAAAATTACATGTGTACTAAATTATTGGAAAAAAACACAAAAGAAAAGCTTTTGGAGCAAAGAATCCCAACGTAGAGTACGTGACAAACTTTATTCCGAAGCAACAATCCCACATTTACGCAAAAAAGACACCTCATTGAACCAAGTTGGGTAGGAGAAAATAAAAAAATAAATAAATGAAAAGGCTAATTAGGTAGTCTAAAACGCCGGTAAGAAAATTGGCACGCCGAAAGAAGAAAAAGTAGTACGCAAAGCCACAAGGGTATTCATATAAATAATAAAAAAATGAATAACAATGCGTTGATGACTCCTCCATCCATCCATCGTGCAATTGTGCGAGGTGTGGTGATCCTGCGGATTCCTTTCTTCCTTCTCCACAGGGTGGAAGTCTTGAAGGCCGAGATATCATTCAGCTAGGGCCTTCATAATTCACATCACAGATCGCAAGATCGATCTGCCTGTGTGCGTACGATCCGGTCAATTCTTGGGTATATTGGAAGCAAGCTCTACAATCGCTCTTCTAAGCTCTGAGAAATTATAGGGTTTGTCCTGTAAGCTGCTGCCGCATCTATGGCGTCGAAGCGTATTGTAAAGGAACTCAAGGATCTCCAAAAGGATCCTCCTACTTCATGCAGTGCAGGTACATATGAACATCTTATCTCATCTAAATTCCATGTGTATTTCAAAATAGCTGCCCGTCTTTGGCTACGGGCTCTATTTATTTCTCTTATTCTTATGAAGGATTTGCCTGGCTATTTTCAAAATATTTCTGGGGATACGAGGAACACTGATTATCCCAAATGATCTCAAACGCAGCTGGATCGAGTGGATTTTCCATATTTTCTCTTGAGCAATTTAGTGGATGTCTCTGTTTCGTTTTCTAAACTCATAAATTGTATTGAAATCTTCAAAACTTAATGCTACCCCAAAGTTCAAACGACTCATCCTTATCTGTCCTTGTCACTTTTTTGATAATTGATTAATTTTGTGCATTTTTAATAAGAAACCAGCCGGGATCATCCACCCCGACTAAACCTGTAGCTCAATTTGGCCTTTTTGTTG
>JASDQU010373395.1:19870-54570 GCA_032191745.1 Picea mariana | reverse complement strand
TTTATTCAAGCATTAAAAAATGTGAAGGTGGATGCTACATGGGAAGGGGAGAGATTCAAATCTTAGGACAATTAGTTGGTGGAGGTAGAAAGGAAATTGAAAGAGGTGAAAATAGACTTTGGAGAAGGGATAATGGGAGAGGAGCTTGTATTTTCTGTAAATAATTTTTAGGTAGTGTGATTGAATTTGTTAATGGATACCAAGATGGGGGATGATAATACCAAGTTTTTCCATGAATTTTCCAACCATCGAGATTGTGTAAACACTATATGGGAACTTTAAGACTAGGGCATGAGGATAAGAGAATTAAATGTTTTGGTATAGTTAGGGGTTAATCATTTTGAAACTTTGTACAAGGAACATAAGAGGGTTACCTTGGTTAAGATTTGAAAGTGATCTAATGATTTCCAAGGATGATAGTCGAGGACACTCTTGAAGACTTATATAGGCCTATAATAAAAGAGGAGGTTGAAGTAGTCCTACACTCGTTGGCCAAGAAAAACAACCCCGGTCTAGACAGATGGAAGATGGAATTCTATAGTGAAGTTTTTTATCTATCAGAAGAGGACTTACTGAGAGTAGTGGAGGAGGTGAGAACATATGGTATATTGCCTAAGATTTTGAATGCTCCCTTCATAGCATTGATCACCAAGAAATATTTTCCTGAGTCTTTGGAGGGTTTCTAACCGATATCCTTGTGCAATTTTCTGTATAATATAACAGCTAAGGTATTAGATACTAGACTCAATCCAATCCTTTCGGGTTATATCTATGATGAACAATTTGGTTTCTTGCAAGGGAGACAAATTCATGAGGTTATCGTTTCTTCTCAATAAGGGATCCTCACGATAAAGAAAGCACGTGAACTAGTAGGAGTAATAAAGCTAGACCTATATAAGGCTTATGATAGGGTGTCTTGGATGTTTCTCAAATTATTGTTACTTCATCTTGGATTCTCCCTTCCTATTGTAAATTATATCATGTGTTGTGCAACAACCCCATCCTTTACAATATTGATTAATGGAGCCACCTCCAGGTTTTTTAAGCCCTCTAGGGGACTCAAACAAGGATGCCCATTGTAACCATACCTCTTGCTATTGGTGGTTGAAGGCTTAATCAGATCCATCCTAGAAGCAAGAAGGTTGAGACTTGTAAATGGTATCCAAATAGGTCGAGAAGTTTTGACTCATATATTTTTTGCAAATTATGTCCTTTTATTTCTATCTAGTAATTGCATAGAGGGATCCTAGTTTAAGGTTATTCTTAATTTATTTAAGTTGGATATATGGATGGAGATAAGTGAGACTAAATTAGCCATACTCACTTTTGTATTGGATGACGAATTGGGTAGGGAATTTGGTAGGTACTTTCCTTTATAGAATATTGATTTTAATGAGGGATTTAAATACTTAGTATTTAACCTCAAACCTAATTGCTATGGGAAGGATAATTCGTGGTGGTTGCTCTCAAAAATAAAATAAAAGGATGAGTCTCTAGTGCAGTGGGTGGTTGTATCAGGGAGGAATACTAGTAATTTTAAAGTCCATTATAGAGGCATTCCATGTTTATTGGAACACTCTTGCCCACATCCATAAAGGAGTATTGGAAATAAATTGGAAGCTTTGTTTTAACTTCCTTTGGCAAGGAGGTTGTGATTTTAAGGGTTTCAATTGGGTAAGGTGGAAGGAATTGGTAGTAACTAAAGAATTGGGAGGTTTGGGACTAAAGAATATCCATTTTTTTGGACTCTCCATGCTGGAAAAATATCTATGGTCAGTTCTTACAAAGGAAAATCTTTGGATTCAGATCTTGATTCATAAATATATCACTCTTAATTCATTGATAGACTAGATTAGAAAAGAATTGAAGTCTATATAGAATTTTTCTAATCAATGGAAGGCGTTGAGCCTATCATTTTTGGTTATAGGTCCTCATCTTTCTTGGCATGTGGGATTGGGGACATCGGTGAGGATCGACATTGATGCTATAATGGGGTGCAATAGAGATATAATTCTACTTGAGGAATTGGACACACATTTACGATATTGGGGGAATAATACTCTTAACACTATCGATAATCCACTGGATATAAATTTATGGAGGAAAGGATGGATGAGTTCGACATACTTAGGACTGACTAGAGACCAGGTGAGTCACTGGGAACTCTTTATTTCTAATATTTTTTGTGCTCATATATAGTTTAGAGAGGACCCCGATGAACTAATTTGGATTTACAATAAGTCCATAGGATCATATTCAATCAAATTGGGTTATTAGGATTTATCTTCAAGAGGGGAAAAGGAAAGATTCTAGTGGTCGAAAAATTTATGGGAGGTGAAGGCTCCAACTAAAGCCAAAATTATCATGTGACTTTCATTGTCTGATAAGGTTTTGACTTGGGATAACTTATAGAAGAGAGGTAAATAAGCCCTAACAAATTTCCATTATGTAAATCCAAATAGGAATCAAACTCACACCGCTTCCTTAATTTTTCATTATTCCTTCCAATTATGGAAGGGGGTTTAAGGGGATCTTGGTATGAAGTCTCCATGGGAAGGAATAAATGTGGAGGATTGCTTCATTTCTTGGTTCACCAAAAGGGAATTGGAGATAATACAAGTGGTACCTTTCCTATTTCTATGGGGAATTTGGCTTGCTCAAAATGCCTCTCTCTTTGAAGAAATTTAGACTCCGTATTTCAAATTATTAACTTAGGTAATGGGATTACTTCCCCACTTCAAAATGTTGCTGAAACAATTGGATCCTAGGATATTGAATGAATTGAAAATTGACAAGACCTATTCCCGGGGTTAATTTGATAGTTCTTTCCAGGGTGATAATAAGACAATTGTAGTTGGTATCTACTTGCATTTTTCTGTTAATAATTTCTTTCATTTTAAATAAAATTTGGGAAGCAGTTCAAACAATATGGGAGAACTATTGGCATTATTTTACTTATTAAAATTCATTTTGGACAAAGGTTTGAATTCCTTGCATGTCTTTGGTGACTCTCTTCTGGTCATCAATTGAATGAATGGAGAAGATCAAGTTCAAAATATCAGAATTGTTACTATTGTTGATCAACTTAAGGATATTGTGGGAAGTTTCCATAGTATCAACTTCATGCATATTCTCATAGAACAGAGACAAATTGCAGATAAGCTATCCAAGGAAGGCCTAAAGCTACTTGAAAATCAATTTGTTATTTTTGAAGGATATCTAGGTCATCTAGAAGAAATGAGGAGGGCTACACTGGAAGATTTATATGATTTAAATAATAAATACCTATAGATGATATAGGGTAGTTTTTGTACCATTGTGAACAATATTTTTGAATATTTGTAATCTATCATGTATGGACTGTTAACAATAGTAATTATAATCTGAGAAGAGTTTCTTTTGATATAATAACTAAATATATAGTATGGCCTCATAGAGGAATTTTGGATTGTTCCCAGAGCACCTTATGGTTGTAATTTTTATTATATTTGAACGAGAATTGTATTTTTTTCCTTGGAAAAAAATATATGTATACATACATACATACATATATAAAATTGAGATTAGGTTTATAAAAAATTCAAATAATCAAATTAATTTTATTATAATGAAATTCTAATAATTTATTTAATTTACATAACCGATTCATATCAATGTCCTAAATATAATTAAGTCATATGGAAATACAAAATATTATGAATAATTTTTGTTAAATGTTCCGATGGACTTTGGTAAGGATGTTTTGGGTGGTGTAATTATAGACGTAATTCATGGACATTCCACATGACACACTACATTATGGATTTTTCTGTGGTGGTACTTGTAGACATATATGTCACCATTTTTATGCCCCCCCCTCCCACCCTCTATATAGAGGGTGGGAGGGAGGGGAATAATTAGAGAATTTATAAAAATGGTTGCAAATAAAAAGTGCTAGTTTACAACCCAAGTCACCCCCCAAATTGTTATCCAAATGAGAAAAAGTGCAAAAAATTAAGAAATTTGAAATGAAATGTTTTGGTGGCAAGTTCGGTTGCAACTTGGGTTGTATTTTCTCTTAAATCTTCTTGTTAAATCAGGTTTTTCCTATGAGTGGTGATACAGAGAACTATCATGCTTGGGATCTTCTCTGTACTCTTTACAAAACGAGAGGGCTACAAATGAGACACTCTCGTCTTATTCGACATCGCTACTACAATGAATTGGAATGCTTAGACTTCCATTATGAGGATTATAAGGATTATAAGGGTCATTAGAACTTGGACCATAAATCCTATAAGAAATGTTATGAACATAATATATAATAATAAATATAAATACATTATAATAGTTAATCAATAATTAATGAGCACTGTTCTTTTTGTTATTTTATTTTGTGCAGAATGAATTTTTTACTTTCCCTGAAATGTGTAGAATATTTTATTTATAAATGGCCAATGAAAAATATGAGGTCAAAGACCCGATTTTAGAGAAACTCTATTTGTGTCCAAAATTTGGATCGAGACGAAGCTCTGATACCACTGTGGTGAACCAAGTCGGTTCACCAAGTAAATACCTAATGTAGGTAGGACAAGAGGTTATAATCCATAAAGGATAATATATTAAATAATAATGTATATGAATATGAGATGATGAGATACAATAAGAATGAGGGCCTTATATACCCACACAAGGGTTCCCTTCCATGAAGAGACGTGACCTTTCATTAGGAAGGTGTCTCTTCATTAATTATTCATTAACTATTATAATGTATTTATATTTATTATTATATATTATGTTCATAACATTGCCTTCCCTTTAAAAATGTTTTTCCCTCAAAGCATACTTATGGGAGACTTATCTCTTGCTCTAGCTTGTAATATCGTCTCCTTATTCTTTATTCCTGAATTAGCGATCATTGAGGAATTGAAATGATAAGATCTTCTAAGCACAGTGTAGAACTGTTGAATTGTAAGGGAGTCTACCCACCTTAAATAGATCTTCTGCACAATGGGTCTTTTATGGGGTTCTTGTAGACAATTTGATGTATTTTTACTCCCATGATAACTTCTACCTTGAGCATCATTTGTAATGGAGGTAATAATTTTTGACATATTTATCATTTGTTTCTGTGGATACATTGATTGGTTGAAGTATTGATTTTTGTGATTAGGATGTCTATAAGGAATCCTTTCAACCCGATCTTTACTCAGTGTACTTGTAGATTCTTCTTGATTAACACTTGGAATTGAGTATTCTTCGTAGCCCTGGCTTGTTTCTACTTCGACATGTGAAGACCTCTTTACATCAATTGAATCCCTTTGAGTTGTAAGGTTGATTGGGTTTGTATTAATTTCTTTATCCACCATCAGGTTTTTTCCATTTGAAGACTTCTGTAGTTCCATAGGTTTAGTCATTGTCTCTTTATCTACCAATGATTCCTTATTAATAAGTTGTTCTAACCTGTCTTGTACCATCTTCTTATCACTCTTTATCTTCTTAATCTAGGTGAGTAAACTTTGATTGTGAGCATTTAGGTGACAATTTAGTGTCCTGCCTATGATGATTTTGTCACATTCTTTTTGGATATCAAGTATTGATTGTTTTTTGCCTGACAACAGTATTTTGGAGATCCAATCAATATCTTTTGACGTAGATATTGAATCTGAATTTACTGAGACATCATGTAATTTTATTTTTTTCTTCTTGTAGGAAAACATTAAAAATGTTTTCTCAAGGTTTAATATTAAACTACCCAACGTCTCTAACCAAGTTGAGTTGAGGATTATATCAACCTCTTTTTAATATATAGTTGTGACCTTGAAATTCGATACGAGTTTATAATCTTTGAGTGTCAACGGTAAATCCTTGATTTTTTTATTTTTTTTTTTTCGATTACATTTGTCTTTGGAATTATTAATTGATTTGCCAAATCCATACTTATGTGATTTTTCTTCTTAACTGGGAAAATGTGGATGTTAACTTATTTTTCTTGAATACTTCCTCTAAATGTTAATAATCCGATGCATCTACTTAGATGATTTTTACCATAAACTATTCCTTCCTTAAAATCCATTTTTTAATTTGAATTGAACTTATAGTTATTATAATATCCTTTTAATAATAATAAGACTTAAGCTTATTGAATTAATATATATCTTCTTCTAATATTCCTTTATATTCTCTTAAGAAAATAATCCTTGATAATTCTTCTTTTTATATATATAGAGTTTAAAAACTTTGAATATTTTCTTTATACTTTACCAAAAGTAATTTTATATTCACGTAATCTTTTTCTTTTTTTTTCCTTGGTAATTAATGAAAAATAATTTAATATTACCTTCACAATTTCCAAAAGAACTTTTTAGTTATACTCCTTCCTTCTTATAGATCTTTTCACTCCAATTTTTATAATTCTTTTTATATTTTATAAAAAGTACCTTATAAATCCTTTTTATACTCTTGACTATTTTTTATGGGTGGTTATGGATCAACAAACGTGACCCTAAGTTTTGTTAAATACTTATTTAGAAGAAAATACATACACATATATATTATATATGATATGGAATACCATGGGTCAATGGTTTTCCAAAACCATGGGATGGTAAATCTCCAAAAGTAAAATAAAATATTCACTTTTTGTCTTCTTTGAAACTTTTTCTCACTTTTTAAATGACAATTAACTTTTTTCCCGAAAAAAATTCGCTCAAAAATTATATTAAATAATTTTCTTTTTTACATGCACAAAAGTGTCGCTAAGCTCAACCTCCATCAAAGAACACATGTCAAAAACTACTGGAAAGTAACATGTTCTCCCAACCTTCCTAAACACCCTATCTTGCTTGCTTCAAGCAAAGTCTGAACTTTGTCAAAAATTCTTTACAAAAGCATATCAAAGGATCAGAAATCCCTTTTGGGGATAGTATCTCAAAAACCGAAAGGAGCAAAAGCTTAGAAGAGGCCCAAATGGCGGAAGGGGGTCGCTTTTTGCCCTTCCTGAGTGAAGAAGATAAGTCTTCCTTTCGGAGAAAAAAGCGTCCGCTTTGATAAAGTGTCTGCCTCCTCATTAGAATCCCTA
This sequence comes from Picea mariana, assembly GCA_032191745.1. Taxonomy (NCBI): domain Eukaryota; kingdom Viridiplantae; phylum Streptophyta; class Pinopsida; order Pinales; family Pinaceae; genus Picea; species Picea mariana. The sequence continues at coordinate 47,510 of JASDQU010373395.1, read as the reverse complement.
TAAATATGATGAAATCCCTACAATTAACTTAACTAATGCCAAATCTAGAATATTTCTTTCAAACTTCTTGGTGTGCACTTATACTTCTTCACATGCCCCTTAAGAAAAACCATTTATTTTTATTTATTTTTCTTTTCTTTTATTTTTCTCCTCTTTTTTATTTTTATTTTTATTTTATGCAGAACGACTTTTTTACTTTTGGTGAAATGTGTAGAATATTTGATTTATAAATGGCCAATGGTCAATATTAGGTCAAAGACAATACCCAATGTAAATACCCAATACCCAATGTAGGTAGGACAAGAGATTATAATTCATAAAGGATAATATATTAAATAATAATGTATATGAATATGAGATGATGAGATACAATAAGAATGGAGAGCCTTATATATTCACCCATGACTGTTCTTCCATGAAAAAACATAACTTTTCATTGGAAATGTATCTCTTCATTAATTATTCACTAACTATTATAATATATTTATATTTATTATTATATATTATATTCATAACACATACAATAACCATAAAAATCATAAAAATTACTAACACAATAATCATAAAACTTATAATAATTATAAGCATCATTAAAATGTTTATAAACATCAAACCATAAGAATTATTAGCATAATGCCTATAACACTTACATAATACCCCTACGTATTACATAATATCCATTTTCTTATTTTTATTTTTTATATTATTACAAAACATGATGCATAAGTATAGAAGAATTTATGTATGAATATGCGCAAGAAAGCTTTCTCTGAATTTCTTTAATAAAATAGTCTTTGATACTTAAAAGTGGGTATACTTAATACTTTAAAGTCATACATCAATATGTGGTTTAGGTGGTCAATCATATGTACTTGGATTTTTGGATAGATATTACTATTAAGTACTTGGATGTAATGATTTCTTGCAGAGATGATGTTTAAGTACAAGATGTAAAATGATTTTAATCATAAGTAATTGGTTTTTTTATATGATTTTATAATTATAAGTATTTGGATWTTTTTTTTAAKATATAATTTTCAATCATAATAATAAGTATTTGAACTTTTTCAAAATAATTTTATATAAGTAAATGTAAAATTATTTTAATTTAAATTATATTTTTTAAAATTTTGTAAAATTAAACTTTTATTTTAAAATATTTGAATATAAAATTATTTAACTACCAATTATAATAATTATAATAATAATGAATAATTTTGAAAAAATTGATTATATCTAAAYTTGTAATTTATAAAATTTAATTATTTAAACTAATCCTTATTCAAATCATTTTTATTTATCAATATTATATTTACATCGTAAAAAAAAAGAAAAGTGGCATTCTTATATTTGTAGGTGAAGAAAGTGGCTAAAAGTTATGGAGAACTAAAATAATATTTTATTTTGGAGAATACAAAATGGTCTGATATGATTCATTGAATTAATAACCTATGAATCTCCACCATCATGACATCACTTTAGTATTCCATTTTTCCCTCCTTGATCATAACTTTATGGTACAGATTCGATAAAATACTCATTGTCATTAAATCGACTTTTTACCACTTTTAGTGATATAATTATCATACCAAAAAAACTTTGGGATAATATATATTATTTTTTTCTAATTTTTACATCCTACAATCAAGGAAAATTCTAAAGATCCACACTTATCTTAAAGATCCACACTTATCTTTTATCTTAAAGTGTGAAAACTTTGATGAATTTTATTAATTATATTTGTATATGAAGAAAGTGGCTAAACGTTATGGAGAAATTCAATAAATTTTTACTATGGAAAATACAAAATGGATTGATATGATTCATTGAATGAAGAACCAATGAATCTCACCATCATGACATAACCTTAGTATTCCATTTATCCCTTATCATAACTTTATGATACATATTCACTAAAAAGTTCATTATCACCAAGTCAACCTTTTGATAGTTTCTCATACCAAAAATACCTTGGGCCAATATATACTATTTTTTCTAATTCTCACCATTAAAACTTGGGAAAATTTTAAGGATTCACATTTATCTTGAAGTGTGAAAATTTTGGTAAATTTTATTAATTTTTAAAATGTCAATATGTTTGTAGTTTTGTAAAAATATTCAAATTTCTAAGAATTGTATATAGTTTCTAGAAAATTTCAGCGATTTTTAAAGTAAAATGCTTTTATCCTATAAAATTTGGGTGAATCATTTTTTTAAAATGTAAAATTGGTGGATCATTTTTTGTGAAAAAAAATGGAAAAATAGTGCATGGTGAAATTTATCCCCTTAAAATTTCCTTGATTAAAACTGCTTGAAAATTAAAATGGAGATAAGTGAGGTTCACATAGTTGTAGACACTCTCTACTTTTTTCTCATTTAATTAAAATGAACATAAGAAAAAGAAAGTTGTACGAGTGAATACAAGTTTTGTTGTTTGTGTAATTAAGTCATGATTACTAAGATCATTTAATTTTTTAGAGGAAGAGTAAAAGATTATACTTTTCAACTCAAACAAACAGATGCATGTTCTACCACTTGCCAAGCAAGCAAATATTGTCGTCTAGTTGAAATCAAGTCCCTATTTTCTTTAAAGTTTACCTAGCACCAAGATATAAGTCGTGTTGCTAGTGCAACCAAAACATGATTATATAATTTCCTGAAAGAAGAGGTAAAAGATCCTACAATTTGAAAGAAACAAACAGATGCATGTTCTACCACCTACCAAACAAGTAAATATTGTAATCCAATTAGAATCTAGCAAAAGATTCTAATTCAAGTCAAACAAATAGATGTATGTTCTACCACCTTCCAAACAAGTAGATATGGTAATCTAGTTGGAATCCAACACCAATTTTTTTTGTTGTATAATTACTTCAAAGTTGGAATCTAGCAAGATATCGTTAGACTTAACATGGTCATACATATCACAACCTCTTGGTATCCTTTATGGAAATTTGGTATATTTTGTCCCAGTGTAGCCCCATGCCATTTTTCCTATGAAGCAACACTCCCATGCTTCTATTATGCATGTATTTAGAAACAAACATATTTGTTCCATGGTTAGAGTAGAGTCCAAGAAATTTGGCTACGCCGATGACAAATATTGCCTAGACTTTGAATCTTGGGAAAAAAATCCCATGATAATGAGAAGAACCTTTACCAATCCTTGGAAATATCTTCACTACCAATTCTTCTCCATTGGGCTTCCAACCCTTGTACACAACCCTTAAGCCTCCTTTCCCAATATAGATGTTATCCTCTCTCAAGCACTCTAATAAATCCTCACCCATGAAATGAAGCCTCTGGAATGTTGTTAGCCTCTAGGTCCTTGAGGAATCGACCTTCTAAATAGTTGTGGAATGTTAGGGACCTAACCTCCTTAACCCCTCACATAGGTAGAATAATATATTTTCCATGTAATAAAGGCCGACATTAGTTAATAAGGCCTATTTAATAAATGTGGACAAGTCAATGTAAGAAGACCTAATAGAAGCTTCTGCTTCTAGAAAGATCTTCCTCTATAATGTTCTTTAAAAGATATAATTAGTATAAATAAGAGTAGGAGGCATGAGAAATATGTGTCTTGAGAATTATTGTAATAGAGCATTACTCTGTTGGAGGTTGCCCCCTCGAAGAGGCAAGTGAACATTGTTTTCTATCAATCAAGGTTTCATTTTTAGTTTTGGTTCTCTACATTTTGTTATTCCACTAGTATTTTCTGCAGTATTTATGTTTTCTGCTTAATATAATAGATCTGGTACTTGACAAGTGGTATCAAAGAACTTTCCTCTGCGTAAATTGTGGGAATTTTTTTTTTCCAAGGTAGAGATGTGTACCACTGGCATATTTAAAGCATAGATATCTTTTGCTTAGCGGGTAAAAATGTGGTGGGAAAGACTACGTACAAGAAATACAAATGGTTTCACGGGGTTACTTAGAAACAAATGTTCCACCTTGTTGGAGACCTCTGTAACCCATGTTGGTACCCCTTGAGTAGTACTGCATCAGACAAAATATGTACACAACCATTAGTCCCACGTACCATAAGATATATCGGGAGTCCCCTAGGTTTCCTAAAACCATCTCTAGATCGGTCGATCGACCGCTTGACTACTATAGTGACACCAAGAAAAACACTCAGGAAGATACTCTCCAGTACCTAGGTAATCAAGTAGTACGACTAAGGGTACGATAGAGCATAGTTGGTGCCTTGAAATATTGGGCCTAGTACTATAGTTCGACCCCACACATATATCAAAGAGCTATAACATAGGGAAAACCCTTATCTGTAGGAACCATGAAAACCCTAACCCTTGGGAAAGAAACAAAACAGAAAAGGAACATACGCGATCTATTGCCACACAACCCTGCCTCTTGCATTTCGGTTGCAAAATTCCTATAAAATTTTTCCTACTAAAAATTTGGGAACTTCGTCAGTGCAATATTCTTCAAGCACCATTATTCAATACCTATTCCATTGGATTCCTCTTTTCTCCCTCATCACAGTGGTACCGATCATTTTTAAACCTGTTTTGTTTTTTTAATAATTCTGTGGACCTGAGCCCCTTCCCGACACCCTTATTTGCAACCTATCCCATTGGATTCCCCTTTTTTCCCTAATCGTTGTGGTACCTATCACTTATAATCCTTTTTTTTTTTTTTTTTTTTTTTNTCTGTGGTCCTACCCACCCTCCCCGACACCCTTATTTGACACCTATCCCATTGGCTTTGCCTTATCTTCATGATCACAGTGATACATATCACCTATCCATTTTTTCAATAGACCGAATCCCCATTCCAAGAACCCCAACTTTCCACATGGCCAACACTCACACCTAAGAATTGCAAGACAAAATCACCAAGAATAAGGCCCAGATTGATCGTTTCAAGGCATAAATCTAGACTGAATTTTCCAAAGTTGACGACCAATTTAACCAACTAGAGGGAAAATTGGACAACAATTTTGACACCCTAAATGTTGCTCTCAACCAATTGTTGAACCGATCCCAGGACCCCCCTTTCCCTGAACAACCCTCCCAAGTAGATGGTGTTTATTCCTCCCATACTATGGCCTTTCATTCCAACCCCTTTCATCGTGATCCCTGTGTTCCCCGAGTTTAGGTCAATAAATTTGATGGCTCCAATACCATGGGATGAGTCACCCAAATGGAGAATTATTTCTCTTTGCATTGCATTACTGATGAGTTGGATAAACTATGTTATGTTGTCCTCTATATGGATCCTGAATGTTGACAATGGTGGCAATGATGTAAAAATTCACGCCAATGATATGTTGCTTGGACCCAGTTTGTTGCAGAGATTTATGAATGCTTTGACATTGAAACCCATTATTTAGGCTATTCGACCAAGTTGAAACAATCTAGCACAATGGAAGACTTTATAACCTCCTTTGAGAACTTGGATTTTAAAACGGACAACATGACACATGCCTTCTTCAGGGAATTTTTTATTCTTTAGGGATTTTTTTATCAATGGCCTAAAGGATGAAATTCATTCCTAGGTCCTCATGGCTAGCCTCCATACTTGGTTGGAAGCTACTAAACATGCCAAAGAACCACAACAAGTTGTCTTTTCCTAGAACATAAAACCCTCCTTTCTTACTCTCCCTCTACCTACCAATCCTGCCCCTCATGCCACCCCTCTAAAGATCTAGAAATTAACATAGGAAGAAATGAACGAATGCCAACTCAAGGGTCTTTGCTATTATTGTGATGAATTTTTTTTTCTCGAGCATAAGTGTAAGGAACATAAGATTTTTATGGCCATTTCTGAGGATGTTATTGATGAGGAGGTTGAAGCTCCCCCTATGGAAGAGCTACGCCCCACAGATGATACTACTCCACCCACTAATCGACTAGAGGTTGAACCGCTGATTTCATTGCATGCCCTCTGATCCATATGGATATCGTTGGCCACCCACCCTTTTCAACTGGCTCAAAACAATTTTCTGTCAATTTTGGCAATTTACTATTTTTAGCAATTTTAACTTCCGTGGCCATTTTGAGGGCCTAAATGAATGTTTTTCGGTATCGATCTCCTTAATGATAGACAAAAGCATAATTGAGCCCCCAAAATGAATCTCCTCAATGATACCTTTCCAACGGGCTATCACATGCCTAAAACGGAGATGGTATGCAAAAGTTACGACCCCAGGAAGTTGATGTACTAACTTACCCAAACGGGGCCCACATGACTTTTGGCGCTTCATATCCTAGGGTTAGGTTTTTGGATGCCTAGGGTTTTTGGCATTCTTGCTTATTGTAAAAATTCCTTTAGAGCCTCATTGTAACCTTCTTCTGAAATATGCGCATTGTCATCACATCTCTTCTCAGAGATAAGCTGCCACCATTCCAACAAGCTTGTTTCTGCTGCATTTAACAGTTTCAGCTTATTTCGTTATTGAATTGAAAACTAGTTTTACTGTATCTCTGTTATTTTGTGTTAAGCACCTATTAATAATTTGTATTCATTTCATTCTGCTCATAAAATCCAGATCAGTGGTATAAGAGCGGTCTGCTCCTTGTCGTCTTAATGCATGTCCCCAACGAGATCGGAGTACAAAGAGTTGGGTCTCAAGATTGTTTCTCTTGAGGACAGAAGCTCTCGCATGCCCAAGCGACCTCTCATGGCAGGAGAAAATAAAGAAGATAGGACAGGAGATCCTTTCAAACTGTTGATTGAGGAATCCCTCACACAATAGAGGAACGAGATGATGGATAGTTTCGCGCAAATCCTTCGGCGACTACCAACATGTGACACATCTTCTTCGAATGGAGGCGCCACCCCCTTCAAGGTACAAATAAAATTTGATATTCCTATATTTGAAGGTCAGATAGACACATATGCTATAGACAAGTGGTTGAATCTACTAGAAGGGTATTTTTCTGTTCATAAATGTTTGAATAGAGAAAATATTACTTTTGCACTCCTCAAAGTCGTTCCCCATGTCAAAGATTGGTGGGAAAATTTCTGTGAGAAAAAGGAAACAGAGGAAACCTCATTATTTTTAGTCATGACCACCTAGGAATCCTTTAGGGATGCTATTAAGGAACAATACTACCCTGTCGGAAGTTATGACGACCTGTATACCAAATGGACCACACTGCGGCAAGAAAGAGACCAAGCAGTGCTAGATTTCACAAATATCTTCCATACCTTGAGCACCAAATTGGGTATCAAAGATTCAGAGTGACATCTGGTGCTCAAGTATCGTGGTGCTCTACATAGATACATCCATACCGAAATGGAATTTCTGGACATCTCATCCTTGGGCGCGGCCTACCGATATGCCGTCAAAACCGAGCAGAAGCTCAAACAAAAGACGCGCCAATTTGGGCCTGGGAACCCCTCACAACAAAAGCAGGGAAAGGGCAACCCCAACCCACTGAAAAAAGGACAGAGCAAAGATGGACAGTATCAGGACAACCAGTACAAACCGCAATCAAAGAAGGACATCGGAAAGACAAAGAAAGATACCGGGAAGTGGTGCAACTTCCATAAGAGCCCTTGGCATAATACTGTTGATTGCCACTCAAAGCAGTCGCTGGTGGCCGAAGTTAAAGCCTCTGAATCAGATGTAGATTCTGACTCCGAGATAGAACCAGAAAGGGGAAGACGGATCATTGACGTGGAACCTAGTGCCACTGTTGCTACCACCAAGCTCCAGCCTGGTGAACCAGATGAGCCAGAAGAAGGAGAGCACCTCTTCCATTCACAGATGTGGGTAAAAGGCACCCCGCTGCACTTCATCGTTGATAGCGGTAGCTAGAAGAACCTCATCTCAGCAGAGGTCGTCAAGCGGCTGGCCCTGCCAACAACGCCACACCCATAACCCTACACCATTGGATGGCTCTGCCAAGGAAGTGATCTTTACGTCAGCCAACAGTGTCGACTATCGTACAACATCAAGCCCATCAAAGATGAGGTATTGTGTGATGTTGCTCCTCTCGAAGTTTGTGATGTTCTTTTGGGCCAGCCTTATTTATGGAAACGTCATGTTGTATATGACTCTAGGCCTCATAGTGTTATTATTACTTTGAACAGGAAATTGTACAGGATACCCAAGGTAGTCCCACCTAGTGTTATTTCCTTGATCTCTGCTAAGCAATGCAAGAAGGTCATCTCTCAGACAGGGAAGTTTGTCTTCTTCGTGATTTGCTCTCAGAATAAGCAAAAGATCGCAACCACATCTAGGGTCTCTACGACCAACCTCTCCACACAGCAGAAGCAAGTAGATAAGGTTGTGGAAGAATACTCAGATATCTTCTCCTCACCTACAGGGGTACCTTTGCACTACCAGGTCAAGCACCCCATCAATCTGACCCCCGACGCACCGCTTCCCAATGGGCCAGTCTATCGTCACTCTTTGTTAGAGAATGATGAGATCAAGCGACAGATCCAAGAACTGCTCCACAAGGGGCACATACACCCCAGCTCATCACCTTGTGGGAGCCCAATCGTGCTGGTACATAAGAAAGATGGAACCTGGCGACACTGTATTGATTACCAAGCTCTGAATAAAATCACTGTCAGAAACCGGTACCCGATTCCCCGAATCGATGACCTCCTTGATCAAATCACGGGGGCCAAATACTTCAGTAAGATTGATCTAACGTCTGGCTACCACCAGGTCTCGATAGAACAGACAGATGTATGGAAGACCGCTTTCAAGTCAAAGGAAGGAATTTTTGAATGGTTGGTCATGCCCTTTGGTTTGACAAATACTCCATCCACTTTCATGAGGATGATGGACGATATCCTGTGACCATTCACCAATACTTTTGTAGTGGTGTATCTGGGTGACATTCTAATTTACAGCAAGACTTGGGCCGAACACTTGCATCATATTCAGCAGGTTCTGCACACCGTGCGACAGCACAAGCTATACGCCAACCTGGAAAAATGCTCCTTCGGCATGGATAGGATCCATTACCTGGGCTACATCATTGATCAGCATGGCGTACATGTGGATCCAGCCAAGATCCAATTCATCCTTGACTGGCCATCCCCAACAAAACTCACTGAGCTTCAGAGCTTCTTGGGACTTGCTAATTTCTACTGCAGGTTCATGTTGGGTTTCTCCCATATTGCATGGGCCCTCAGCCAAATAAACATGGGTGGTGGTAAGGCGAAATTTGCATGGGGCCGGTCCCAACAACAAGCGTTCGATGATTTGAAGTAGCGCTTGTGTTCAACCCCAGTACTTTCACTACCAGACCCACAACATCCCTTTGAGATCGAGATAGATGCTTCAGACTATGCTGTGGGCGCCATTCTCACTCAGCACAACCGTCCCGTGGCCTATCATAGTGAGACACTGTCAGATACTGTCCGTAAGTACCCTAATTATGACAAAGAAATGTAATCCATTGTGCAAGCATGCCGCTAGTGGAGACATTACATTCTTGGGAAGGAGACAGTCATCCACACTAATCATAAGCCACTACAGTTCATGCAGACACAGGGAAAATTGCAGAATGACCGCCATCAAAAGTGGTCCACATACTTGCAGCAATTCCACCTCAACATCAAGTATAAAATAGGAAGCACCAATCGCGTCGCTGATTGGCTCAGCAGACCGCCAGTCACGACACTCACCACGGTGCTAGACTCTTGCGGCCATGAGACATCTGGATGGCCCCAACTCTATGAGACAGACCCCGATTTTGCCACCACCTACCAAATGTTGGGTGCAAATGCAGTTGTTGATAATTTCCATCTTCAGGATGGGTTGTTGTGTCGTCTGGGCCATATCTATGTTCCATCAAGTGAGTGAGAGAAGATGATCTGGGAAGCCCACTACAGTCGGGTGGCAGGACACTTCGGTGTCGAAAAGACAGTGGCGATGCTACAAAAACATTTCTACTAGCCGAAACTTTGACAGGAGGTCGACAAGTATATCAGGTCCTACACTGCCTGTGCTATTCCCAAACCGACCACTAAGAAACAGGGCCTGTACACCCCTCTTCCTACTCCTGACAGGCCATGGGATTCCATCTCAATGGACTACATGTTGGGCCTCCGATACACCAAGCGGGGAAATGACTGTGTTTTTGTGGTTGTTGATCGCTTTTCTAAGATGGCGATTCTGGTTGCCTGCAAGAAGAGCATCACAGTAGAGGCCACTGCCAAGTTATTCTTTGAACGAGTTTGGGTACATTTTGGAATCCCACAAACCATTGTCTTAGATCGGGATAGTCAATTTCTCAGCACATTCTGGTCGAGCCTCTAATCACTGCTGGACACCAAGCTCACCAAATCCACAACCTTCCACCCCTAGACAGATGGCCAAACCAAGGTTGTAAATTGAATGATTGTGCATATCCTTCGCATGTATAATTCAAAGCACCCTCGCACATGAGATGTGAGCCTTCCCTATGTCCAGCATAGATACAACTGAGCCTTTCATAGCTCAACCAACCACAACCCCTTTCAAGTGGGGTTGGGATTCCAACCATTGGGTCCCATAGATGTTGCACCTCCCCTTGTGATCACCTCGACTGACTCATCTCCTGCTCCAACTGAAGCTGACAAAGCCACCCAGTTCATTGAGCAGATCTAGCACATCCGCCAACAGGTTCAGGATATCCTACAGAATTCCAATGACAAGTACAAACAATGCCATGATCAACATCAGGTGCCGCATAAGTTTCAGGTGGGCGACAAAGTTTGGTTGCACTTGTAGAAAGAACACCTTATAGGAACCCATTGGAAGCTTTTCCCACTCCATTATGGATCGTAAAATATCACAAAGGCCATAGGGGATAATTCTTTTGAACTCAACATTCCTCCATTCCTTGGCTTGCACCCAGTGTTCAATGTGGATCTCCTTCACCCTTATTTCCCACCATTATTGGACACCTCAGAAGTAGCAGAACAACTGACACCAACATAGCTCAACCCCGACTACATACAACAGGCATCCAATGATTAGATTGTGGACAGACAGATCAAGGGCACTTGACAACAAAGGATCCAGCTTTATCGAGTCGTCAAAGCAGGGCAGCTTCTGCACCAAGGCAAGTGGCTCTACCGAGGCCAAATTCAACATAAATTTTCTCATCTAATAGGGGACCTCAACGCAATGGATACCATTTCTTCATAAGGAGGGAGGATTGATCCAGATGGATATCAGTGGCCACCCACCTTTTCCAACTGGCTCAAAATAGTTTTCTGACAATTTTGGCAATTTACTATTTTTAGCAGTTTTAACTTCCGGGGCCATTTTGAGGGCCTAAATGAAGGTTTTTCGGTATTGAGCTCCTCAATGATAGTTTAAGGCATGATTGAGCCCCAAAAATGAATCTCCTCGACGATACCTTTCCAACGGGATATCACACGCCTAAAACGGAGATGGTATGCAAAAGTTACGACCCTGAGAAGTTGATGTACTAACTTACCCAAACGGRGCCCACATGACTTTTGGCGCTTCATCTCCTAGGGTTAGGTTTTTGGATGCCTCGGGTTTTTGGCATTCTTGCTTATTGTAAAAAGGCCTTCAGAGCCTCGTTGTAACCTTCTTCTGGTGAATGCGCACTGCCGTCACATCTCTTCTCAAAGATAAGCCACCACCATTCCAGCAAGCTTGTTTCCGTCGCATTTTATAGTTTTAGCTTATTTCGTTATTGAATAGAAAACAAGTTTTACTGTATCTCTATTATTTTGTGTTAAGAACCTATTAATAATCTGTATTTATTTCATTCTGCTCATAAAATCTGGATCACCCTCACTGGATTCTCTACTTCCCAAACCCTCAAGCTCATTGGATACATTAAGAATGGGAGAGTCATAATCCTTATTGACAGTGGGAGCACCCATAATTTTATTCATTGTCGCATTGCCTAGGAAATCAATTGCTATATATGTGCCATCAACTATTTTCAAATCATGATTGCCAATGGAAGTTCCATGAAATGTGGTGGGCGTTGTGCAAATGTGCACCTACAAATTGGTCAGTACCACCTGAAATCTCATATGTTTGCTATCGACATGGGCAGTTGTGACATTGTTCTTTGTGTTGAATGGTTACACATGTTGGGCCCCATCCTCATGGATTTTAAGGAATTAACCGTGCAATTCCAACAGGAGGGACAACAATATTAAGTTCCAAGGCCTCACAATAGGCTCCCCTGAGATCACTAGTTCCTATTGAATGTAAAATCTCCTAAAAAAGGTCATTCGAGCATTATTGCCCAACTCCATTCCATTCAAGCAGTTGAGACACTCTTTGTGCACCCTGACCTCCAATCTATCCTCTCCCAACACCAAGACATTTTTACCACTCCCCATGGACTTCCCCCTTCTCATGGTGTTCATGATCATTCCATTCCTCTAGTCCAGGGAAGTCTTCTTCCCAATGTTCACTCTTATAATCATCCCTTTGCCTAGAAGAATGAAATTGAGAAAATTGTTCAAGAATTGCTTGACGTGGGTGTTATCCGTCCTAGTACTATCTCCTATTCTTCTCTTGTGGTCATGATATTCAATAAAGAAGGAAATTTCCACATGCATCTATACTTTCATGCCATCAACAAACTTACCATCAAAGAAAAATTTCCCATTTCTATCATTGATGATCTATTGAAGGAGTTGAGTGGTGCTCAATACTTTACTAAACTTGATATTCGTTCTAGATACCACCAGATATGTATGAAAGAGGAAGACATTCTCAAGACTACATTTAGAATTCGTGACGGTCACTATGAGTTCTTAGTAATTCCCTTTGGCCCGTGTAATGCTCCCTCCACTTTCCAAAGTCTCATGAATCATGTCTTCCATCCTTTTCTCCGCCATTTCGTATTAGTTTTATTTGATGATATTCTCATCTATAGTAAAAATTGGACAACCCATCTCACCCATGTGGATCAAGTTCTCCATCTACTCCCTCAGCACCAACTTTTCCTCAAACAATCTAAATGTGCCTTTGGAGCCTCAGAAGTGGAGTGCCTAGGTCATATTGTTGGAAATGATGGTGTACGGGTAGATCCTAAGAAAATTGAAGCTATGAAGGATTGTTCTCTTCCTAAAACTCTTAAGAGATTGCATGGTTTTATGGGTTTAACGGGATATTATCACAAGTTTGTTCAAAATTATGGAAAAATTGCAGTGCCTCTCACTGCTCTCCTTAAAAAAAATGCTTTCACTTGAACTCCAATCGTTGATCAATCCTTCCTTGCCTTGGAAGAGGCTATGTGCACAAATATTGTCCTTTCACTTCCCGACTTCACCAAGACTTTTGTCCTAAAATATGATGCTTCAGGGAAAGGAATTGGTGCAGTCCTCATGCAAGATGGCAGGCCTTCGATTTTCACTATCAAACAAATTTCGAAGAGACATTTGGGCCAATCCATATATGAAAAGGAAATGTTGGCTATTCTGCATGCCGTGGATCTCTAGCATCCTTATCTATTGGGGAAACACTTCCAAATTCAAATCGATCATTAGAGCCTCAAGTATTTTCTAGAACAACACATTTTATTCTCGGAGCAACAAAAATGGGTGACCAAGCTATTTGGATATGATTATGAGATCGTTTACAAGAAGGGAAAAGAAAATGTGGTTGTTGATGCTCTTTCCAGTAAGTATGAAGAAGAAGGATCCCTCTTTTCCCTCTCCTTCATTATACTCGATTGGTTCCAAGTTGTTCATCAGAAATGGCTGCAAGACGCCAAAGTTTCTCACTTGATCCAACAATTTCAATGCCATTCTCAAGCTTCTCCAGAGTACTCTTGGCACAATGAAGAGCTTTGCTACAAATGCCACATGTATTTAAGAAAACAATCACAACTTAAATCCACAGTTCTTTCTGAGATTCATGCTTCACCCACAACTGGCCATTCAGGGTTTACAAGAACCTATGAAAGGGTCAAATGTTCTTTTTTCCTGGGATGGTATGAAACATGACGTCCACACCTTTGTGGCTAAATGTGATGTTTGTTAACCAAACAAGGGAGAAATAGTCAAAGCCTTAGGCACACTCCAACTGCTTCCGATTCCCCTTGCTATTTGGAGGGATATTTCTATGGATTTCATTGTTGGATTACCTAAATCGAGCAATAAGTTAGTCATCATGGTGGTAGTCAATCGTCTTTCCAAATATGCTCATTTTCTATTCTCTTCAACACCTATTCACTGCATCCATAGTGGCTCAAATTTTCATGGATAATATCTTCAAACTTCATGGCATGCCTCATTCTATTGTCTCTGATAGAGATCCCTTTCACCAACAATTTTTGGCATGAATTGTTCAAGATCTAGGGAACTCAATTGCATCTCAACGTCGCCTACCATCCCCAAACTGATGACCAAACTGAAGTTGTCAACAAGTATTTGGAAACATATTTGTGGTGTTTTGCATCTGACAAACAAAATTAGTGAGCTAAATGGTTACCCCTAGATGAATGGTGGTACAACACATCTTACCATACAACTACTCACATGACTCCTTTTGAATCAGTCTACGAATAAAATCCACGGTCGGTTCTCTCATACATGTCAGGTGTCTCGAAGGTTTAGGAGGTGGAAAAAAATCTTACAGTCTGAGAGGCCATTCTCCGTACCCTCCAAGAACATTTGGTCATGGCTCATAATCGCATGAAGCAATAAACAGATCAGGGTTGTTCCAAATGTCAATTTGCTGAAGGGGACCATGTGTTTCTTCATCTGCAACCTTATACAAAAACTTCACTCAAAGATGAACACTGTCAGAAACTTGCTCCCAAATTTTATGGTCCTTATACAATTCTCAAGTGAGTGGGGCCCGTCACCTACCAGTTAGCTTTGCCCAGTCATTCTAAGCTCCATCCTGTTTTTCATGTCTCATGCTTAAAGAGAGTGATTGGAACTAAGTGCCCAAATGAAACCAATCTCCCTGAGTTGGATGAAGAAGGTTCCATTTGGTTGCAACAAGAAGTAATCATGGACCAACTAAAACGTCATCTCTGTCAGCGCACCATGAAGGAAGTGTTAGTTTAGTGGAAAGATACAACTCCAAAAGATGCCACTTGGGAGCTGACCACCATTCTGCAACAATTTCCTCATCTCAAGCCTTGAGGACAAGGTTGTTCTTCAGGGGGGGGGGGGAGAGGGGGCGGGGGGCATGTTACAGACCTAACCTCCCTAACCCCTCACGTAGGTAGAATAATATATTTTCCATGTGAATAAAGGTTGACATTAGTTAATAATGCCTATTTAATAAATGTGGACAAGTTAATGTAAGAAGACCTAATAGAAGCTTCTCCTTCTAGAAAGATCTTCCTCTAGAATGTTCTTTATAAGATAGAATTAGTATAAATAAGAGTAGGAGGCATGAGAAAACCCTATCTTGAGAATTATTGTAATAGAGAGTTGTTCTGTTGGAGGTTGCCCCCTCAAAGACACATGTGAACTTTGATTTCTATCAATAAAGGTATCATTTTTTGTTGTGGTTCTCTACATTTTGTTGTTCCGTTGGTATTTTCTACAATATTTCTAGTTTTTTGCTTAATATAATATATATGGTACCTAACATGGACTTAAAAATGGTTGGAATAGCAAACACCAAAGAACAAAATAAAAATGCAACCACCAATAGAAACTTCAATGTTGAAGGCAGTGGATCTTTGATGCTGGTGTGGGATTTAGTAGACTTGACCAAGTTTGAGTTGAAAGGAGTCAAATAAATTCCACACAAGTATGGGTAAGTGATATGCATCATGCAATGAGCCAAGATTGACAATGCGACCTCCGTTGGATGGTGAATAATGCGATATCCAATGGACACAATAAGATGGTACACACACAATCATTAGCTTAGTGCATGGTGCATAATTTTCTCCACAAATATGGATTTCTAACATAAGAAGATGTGTTGATATAACTAAATTTCCATTTAACACAAATCTACCCAAATATATATATATATATATATATATATANATGAGACCCCCTTGTTTGTGGGACAAGGGATTCCCTCCACACAACAATTTGGTTGCTAAAGTCTACGGAGATATACATACACTACCCCCTTTGGATTTGAACATATGACCTCCAAAAAGGACCCCTCAAATTATATATACAAAACCAACATAATATATTTATGGAAGGAAAACAATATATACATAATCAACGTGTGGAGAGATAGTTTTACTTTCTCGTGAAACGATAGCAAGGAGGTGAATTGAATTTTGTTTTTATTTGGAATTGAAAAATCATGTGATGTTAAAATATTTTATTTTATCATAGTGAGATACGGATAAGTATGACAAAAAGTTGGACTCTCATTCTTTCATGGATCCTTCGCTTTTTTAATGTTTCTTTTGTGTTTTCACTTTTTTAATGTTTCTTTTGTGTTTTCACGTAACTCTCATGTAAAGTTTCACACAATCTTTTTACGATTATTTTTTAAAAATCTTAAATTTTATATATATATATATATATATATATATATATATATATATATATCTCGAAAGTATATATATTATATAAATACCTCTTGATTACTTGAATATAAAGTTCCTTTTAATAAATCGTTGAATGGCCTTGTCTAAATATTAAATTGTAATTTCAAATATCCAATAGAGTATCAAAAAAATATTTATAAAAAAACGACCAAGCAACTTTCCACGTGAAATCAGTGGTTGTCTTAATAAAACGAAACACTACACTTATGAAAAGCAAGGCAACATCGACGTCATGCATGCTACGTGACAACAATGAAGTCAACTTAGGCTTAGACCTTTGACTAAGAGGACAACTAACATTCTACGAAGTTGAGTGTAAGTTTATATCTAATAAATTTAATAGAAGCGGGATTTGAATGTGAATGGAAGGGCAATACTATTTTTTACAATAACTTGAGCTATATTCAATATATTATTATATTGAATATATTATAAATAATCAATGTATACATTATATATAATATAATTGAAAGTAAATAAATTTATTAATGGTTAAAACATTTTTATGATATGTTATTTAATGTAAAAAAATTGAGATTATTAACTTGTTAAAATCTTATGTTTAACTTATTATTATGTAAATTGGTATGATTAGTTTTAAATTGAGAGCACAAACATTTTGATAATTTTAACTAGCTTACACATAACACAAACATCATATCATATTGATTGGTAATATTAATTATTTATCTATCTTATATTTTGTTATAAGAGCACATAGAATAACTTATAGGTTCACTAGATAAAGAGTTGAGAAATGTTTACATAGGAAGCTATACTTTTATGAAACCCATGTCTACATAGTGGACATATAAGTTGAAGATAAATTCATTGTATGATGCATGGAAATGAAAGAAATGACTAAAAGATAATTACTTTATTTGAAACCTAATTGGAATCATATTGTTATGAAATGCACATAATAATCCCTTACCATCACCTCTGTCGAGTAGTCCTTTAGAAATAATTATTGTTGGTAAAGAATAAACCACTAATAAAGAAGCAATTATTGAATGAGTCTGATGGCAAGAAATAATTTTTTCTCGACAAAGGATGAAGATCAAATTCATTAATTTTGAATTGTGTAGAGGAAGGATGATGATCAAATTTCTCTAGGTTGATCACATTTCCATCCTTATCCTCTCAAATATTCTCTCATCTTACCTTTAATTACATCATGTAAATGTGTTGAACCTACACAGAATAGATCTAGCTAGAAAACACCACACATTTTCAGAGAGAAATTGAGAAAGAAGAAGCAAGAGAGAAAGAATGGAAGAATTCTCATTAACTGTATTCCACACTCAAAGAGTGAATAATTTACAATATATATAGGATACATGAGTAACTAATGAGCCATAGTGGTAGTCTAGAGTGATCTGGGCACACACCAACAGTTACAAGAGTGAACTTCCACCTAGTCTAGTCTCTCAGGCAGTTACAGGAGTGAATTGCTACCTAGCTGAGTTAACTAGTCAACTAGTCTTCAGTTAACTGACTGAATAGAGAGTAGTGAGGAGTTAACTCAGGGAATCAAGACTAATGTGCCACTCTGGTGATGATACCAAGGCAAGGTCGAATTAGCATGGTGATGATCCCAATGTTGCATGGTGACAAAACCAATGCAACATCTAAACTCAACTCAACTAGTCAAACTAAAGTGTCAACTGAAAGAGAATATTCTCCAGGTGAAATATTCTCTCCTAAATATAGGAGACTGAATAATGACTAATTATGATTAATAAACAAGGAAAAACCTTAGGAAAAATAAATCCTAGGTGTGTGTGAAGCAACTCCATGTAATTGGAAGTAAACTAGCATAGATCCATCTTAACTTTGTATCTATCATGGATCAAGAAGGATCAAAACTCTCAAGGTGTAAACTTTCCTTAAAATTTTTCACTTAAAAAAACATTTGCATCTCAAGATATTTGATCTTTATTGGTGCATAATATTTGATCCTTGTTTAAACTCTTTGGAACATAATTGTAACTTATGATGGTTTCAAAGATCAAATTCTCATTCCCATTTTACATGAATATTAACCTAATTTATTTTTTTTTATTTTAATTAAATAATTTTATCTTTTAAGTAAATCATTTGTATTACTTTTAAATTAAAGTGACAATAGTGCAATAATGTAACATAATAATTACTTATTGTGTGATAAAAAATGCAGTAAGTTAATTAGTAGATAAAGTTAATTTTTTTTTCATTAAAGTTCTTCTTCAAATCCCGTAGGGATTTTTCTAGAAGTTATAGTTCCACTTGATTGATGAGAACTTTGGACTATCGAACTTTGCATTTGGGATTTTAGCCTATTTTAAAAAGACCCAAATAATCAAAATTTTGAAAAAAATTAGTAAATCAAAGCAAAACTTTATCTTACCAAAAATAAATAAATAATATAATATAAAATAAAAAATATAAATTCTCCTAATCTTGTTCACTTATTAACTCACATCAAAAAATATAATCTTGTTCACTTATTAACTCACATAAAAAAATATTAAATTATATATAATAAATAAGTTAATGATTGTAATTCAAACATTCAAAGCATATTAAGAATACCAATAAATTTCATTTAGGGTTTGCTTTAACTGAAGATATTACATGGAATGTTTCAATGATGATGATATTTAAGGAGATATATGGAGTCATTAACTTAAAAATATTTCTTTATTAGCTAAGCAAATAATACATTTTATAATTGCTAAGAAGTTACTATATGAAGAAACACTACATTACTAGGAAGCTTTAAATTAAGAGTATTTTCGTTAGTAAGAAGAAACACCACATTACTAAAAAGTAAATATTGAATTTTTGAAAATTTAATTTGGTTTATAATTAAGCAAAATTCTTTAAGGCATTATTCCACCCTATATGAATTTTGGATCATAGTAGAATTTTGTTCATGCCACATTATTCCACCCTATATGAATTTTGGATCATAATAGAATTTTGTTCATGCCAAAAATTTATGTTGTGTTCTTATCAAATTTGTGGTAAAAAATTCGAGGCCACTTTAATGTACCATGAATGAAAAACACATACAATATGAAAAGTTGATGTGTCAACATGCTTGAGTATCACCTTATATGGTGCATTGAGGCATCCACTAATGCATCATTACACACATTAAAATGCACTACACTGAAACATTTCATGTAGTGTGTTAACATTTATGGAACATTATGGTGCATTTATTTGAAACAATTGTGTCACCATCACAAAGCACTATTATGAGGGGGTGTTGGAAAATCCAAAAATGAAATGAAATGCATTGTGGATGAAGCTTTTGATCGAAATCCAATAATTTAGAAGCAAGGATGAGGGGGATCTTGTAGAGGGGAAAATAATATTGGATCTTAAAGGTGTTGGAAGCACTATGGATGGTAAAAAGGAAAAATCAATTTGATAATTTCTTTTTTAATTAACTCTACCATAGTGCATCTTGTATCCCATTGCACCAGTAAGGTTATAGGTTTTGGGTGCATCATAATTTTTTTAAATAGCTTATTTTACAAAAATAGAGCACAATTTGGAAACACAATTATATAACCCTATCATGGTGCACCTTATATCAAGATGTATCAGAGTGTATGTATATAGGAGCATTAGAGCGATTATATTGTTAATGTGCAAGTGGAGCATTTTTTTTTTAAATGTCTATTTTAAAAAATTCAAGCATGGTTTAGTTAATTTTTTATTTAACCTATAGCACTACATCATGAATCCCATCACATCTATGCATATGTATATGGGCACATCAGGGTATTTATAGGTTTAATGTGCACCACAAATAGTTTTTTTTTAAATGTCTTGTTTTACAAAATTTGAGCGATGTTTGGTAATTTTTTTATTAAACCTTACCATGGTGCATCTTGTATCTAGTTGCATCGATGTTTTTTAATATAGATTCCACAATATAGTTATAAGTTTATGGAAGTAATGATGCATTGAGAAATCTGATGATACATCATTACACACATTAACATGCACTGCATCGAAACATTTCGTGCAATGCGTTAATGTTTATAGAATGCACTAACATATCTATTCCAAACACATGCACCACTATCACAAGGCACATGTGACTTGCACTAAGAGATGCATGACATGGATAAAATGCCTTGAAAATTGTGCCCATATCATCCTTTAGTGCATTGACTAGCATAATAAATATGTTTACTAACAATTTTCAAATACTTGATGGCATTAAAATGTTAATGAACACTACTAGTAGTGCAACTTGTAATCAAACTACATGAAAGTGAACACATAAAATGGAGTTTGCATCAAAGACATTTTACCAATTGAAATGGAAAATAATAAATCGCGAAAATGTAGATTAAGTTGTAACAAAGAAATTGCCTAGTCTCTTTTCTACAATGAAGGCATGGTTTCCATGGAAAATCAGAAACTAAATTCGAGGGGGTGTTGGAAAATACAAAAATGAAATGAAATACACTATGGATGAAGATTGTCATTGAAATCCATCATTTTCGAAGTAGGGACATTGGAGCACTTGTAGAGGAGGAAAAAACACTAGTTCTTGAAGGTGTTGGAAGCTCCGTGGATGGTAAAAATGAGGAAACGGTTTAGTACTTAAAAAACAAATTAAGCCCACCACAATGTGATTTGTTTCTTCTCTCACCAATGTGCGTATAGGTTGTAGGTGCATCATAGATTTTTTTTATTTTTTTTTAAATTAACCTATTTTACAGAAATAGAGCATGACTTTGTAATTTTTTTTATATAACCCTACCACAATGCACCTTGTATCAAGACACATCGGGGCGTATGTATATATGATCAATAGGATGGTTAGAGGTCTAATGCACACCACAAAGCAATTAAAAAAGGTACTTGCAAAATTCAAACATGGTTTGGTACAATGACGACAATGCAAAGGTCATGGAAGAAAAATAAAAAGTTTAATTAATGTAAAATTTCTCATATCATTTGATTTGCTAGTATCAGTTCATGTTTGTATAAATCGTGGCCCTTATCCTTTCCATTTTTTCAAAAGTTTAATATAGTCTTTTTCATATGACAAGTCAATTAATGCTTTAAAAAACTAATTAATGTTAAAGGTTGACATTACTTAGGTTGAGAGTTTCAACATAAATTGAAATTTGCAAATCTTTTTTTTTTTTCATGTGGTTCATGGCATCGGATATCGGAAACTCGCTACTTCCACGTAAACCTCCCTGAAATCTGTGAGAAAACATAGGGAGGGTGGGTATTTTCAGAACATCCCATTTAAGGGCATAACTTGTCACTTACAGGGAATTGAACCTGGGTGGGGAGGGTAATAATCATTCCTCCCAACCACCCAAGCTACATCCAATGGATGAAATTTGCAAATCTTTAATTATGAACTAAAGATTTAAAAAAAAAATGCAAGTCAATATTTATGTTACCTCCATATGAAGCCAAATAAGAGATTAAAATCTTTGATTAGTTCATATAAAGTGGTTTCTAATAAAAATGATTTTTTTTGAGATATTATAAAATTGTAAATGAAATAATTTCATGTCATTGATATATTTTTCTCAAATTAATGTTAATGAAAAATAAAAAGACAATAAACCAATTACTATAATACCTTGTTATTATTACTATAATATCTTGTTATGATCTAATAATAATAATTACTTCCCAATTAAATTCATCCATTTAAACATGGACCATGCTCCTTTTCTCACGGGCAAATAAGACTTCCACTTCATGTTCGATGAATTCTGGTTTAAGATATTGATCATCAAACCACCTTATTCCATTTGACCCTCGTACCTTTATGTATACATCACCTTCTTCCATTTGTTCATCATAACTTATGAATGGATTCAATATTTTCATTATAACCATAGTCGACCAACTTTATAAAAGTGCATGGGTACGTCAGACAATAAAATATGATAGTGATGTTTTTTGGGGAAACCTTGGGCGATGGAGGGATGTTATTGGTGGTATGCACTTTTTTCTAATGCCACAAGTTTCATTGAGATATTAGTGTGTTACCCACCCAAAATAGACTTTTATTTAAACAATCTTTGCATTAAGTTATTGTGATAAAGGAGTGGGAAAATCGATTTTCTCACGAGGTGATGTCATTATATTCTTCAATATGTTAAAAATTATTTCTAAAATTACTAAAAAGTATCTAATTTCTATTTATAGGTGAGAAGTTGATTTCTAATAATTTTATACACATTTTGGTCATTAAAAAGTATTTAATTTCTATTTATAGGTGAGAAGTTGATTTCTAATAATTTTATACACATTTTGGTCATTGATGTGATTGGTAATATTATATATATATATATATATAAAAGTTGATTTCTAATAATTTTATACATTTTGGTTAAGAATTTGAATGACAGTTATATATATATATATATATATATATAAATTATTAAAAAAAGTTTTTATTTATGAATAAAAAATTGATTTCTAATAATTTTATACATTTTGATTAATAATTTAAATAATAGTTAAAAATAATTTTATTTTTAAAAGTACTAAAAAAAATGTTTCTATTTATGGGTGACAAGATGATTTCTAATAATTATATACTTATATACATTTTGGTTATAATTTGGATGGGAGTTAAAAACAATTTAAATTTTTGAGTGAGAAGTTGATTTCTAATAATTATATACATTTTTGTTATAATTTGGATGGGAGTTAAAAACGATTTAAATTTTTATAGATAAAGAATTTTATTTGTTTTATTTAAATTAATTTGATTTTTTGAAATTAAATTAAATTTATCGATGATGATGATGATGATGGTGATGGTGATGGTGATGGTGATGGTGATGGTGATGATGATGATGATGGGCATCCACGGAGACCAATACTGGTCTATTGAACCTTAAGAAAGGTAAGAGATTACTTAAACTTTTTTAGAATGTTATTTCGATGCTCGAAAAACATTGAGAGAAGTGTTCCAAGATCATTGTAGTTTTGATGACTTAGAAGATTAGGAATGTCGATATTGTGACAAATATTTTGAAATTGACATCTAATTTGGGTATACGCAGGTCACTCTAAGAGAAAGTGATTTTCATATTCAACCCTTTGAGTGTCACAAAGATGACAAATTCTTTCATGCCATGGTATTTTGGGAATTGTCCAATGCCCAATTTCACTATGCAACTCATGAGAATTAGTTCTTATTTTAACAATATCAATTCTATTCCTTACACTAGTAAAAAAATAAAGATACTTTTGATCTTCAAGATTAGGGTTAGCCACCTCCTTATAGTATATTAATTTTATTTTATCCTTTAATTCTTTTTCACACCAAAGACTAACCTTAAATTTAGCTTTAATGATATTTTTAATATCATTAGTGTTTTGCAGAATAACTTCTTCCTTTATCCCCCAATGATTTAGCCAAGACTTGGCATCATTGTGCCATCCCCTCTTAAGTTGTTGGTGATTTTGGCTGGATTATGAAACAATTTTGGGGAGCCGTGTGTCAACTGCATTGTTTATCTTGTTTTTGTACATTAAGAACCTAATCATAGATTTGCCCTCAATGGAAGAAAGACTCGTTTCTATGAGGAGGATAGGATAGGGTGTATTTCCTTTAATTTTGAGATTAGAAGTGATAAAATTCTTTTGGATCTACTCTATATTTCTCCAATATTCTCGAGAGATACTGCATCCCCGTTGATCCTTAAATGTGCTAAATCCTTGTAAAGTATTTTTTGTATATTCGTTTCCATAATTAGAATTTTTTTACTTTTTCGTGGGTCTACAACACTTATTTTATTTAGATCCAAAACTCTGCAGTCTCCAAAATGCACCCTCTTATTCTACCTCCCTCATTTCACACCTATACTTAGAATTTTTCTTGAAATTATTCATCAGGCTATATAGTAGTTCTTTGATTCACTCACTATCACAATGACCCTTAGGTCCAACCAATCCTCCACACTTACTCTATTTTCCATATTTCACTACCTCCATAATATTTCAACACTTAATTGATTTTCAAGCTTCACTGCGGGTTCATGATCACTCCATATTTTCTTCACATACCTTCAATCCTCCACCACCCCACGATAAATCCTCGTCTCTTCTTGTCACATTCTCCAATGAACATTTAATGTGAATCTCATGGAGATAACAAATGGTTAAGTGTAAAAGGCCATAATTAATGGCGACATTCTTGAGAATCCCCTCCATTAATTTCAAGATTATTTCGTATTAACAACTCTTTTAACCAAAGTTTATGAAGTATTGTATAATAAAAAGGATTACCTTGATAGCAACATTTTGAAAAATGAATTGTGCAATAGTTCACCAACTTCATTTAGAATGACAACTAGAAGAAGAGAGTAGTTATGTGGGGATACCATAAACTCAATTGGACAAGAAGAACAAAATTCCAGTGGTCAAGAGCCTATAGATATTATTCGATATTACCTCTTTCTGAAAGAAATATTAATCATATTTGGACATCCGAGATTGCTTCAGTAGGTTGTGTTTCAGAGGTATTTGACTGCAAAGAACTGATTTCATGGTGTATAGATAAGTTTTACAAGAACCAATGGATAATTCATCTTATGAGGGAATCCCCAATTTCTTTAATTCCTTCTATGTTTAAAAGAATTTTTAGACTTCTAGAGCCAACAATTACCTTCAAGGGGGGCAAAGGTAAAAAATTCTTGAAGGAGAGAAATGGTGGATTCGAGATCTTGCAAGAATATCTGGAAGATCCAGCCATGATGACATAATACCTATCAACTATCTAGGTTAATTTGCTTAGGAACCCCTACCGATAAATGGCATGGTTTTTTTCCAGGGTGGCTGGACAAGAATCCACTGCTACTATTCCTCATACGGTTATATACATCCTATATTTATCCATTCATGAAAAAGCAATTTTTGATTGGGAAAAGATTATTTTTGGTGAACTATTTTTTCAATTGGAAATTTTAAAAAAGAGTAAGAAATTCTATACATCCTAGTATTTAATCTTTTCTATAACGTATTGTCACGTTTTTAAAGGGCTACATTTAGCCAAACACATCATCCGCAAAGTTGAACATGTTCAGACATGGTAACCTGCCTTATGGAGACAAAAGGCCATGTACCATTTTTGCGAAGTGCATAATTCATTTGTTTCTCCTTTTAAGAAGCTCATTTTTGGACCAAGTACTTCAATATTGTCTTTAGAAGAAACAACATTTCTAGATAAAAGAGGAAGTTTTGAAACAATGGAACATTTTAGCGTTATCAGGGTTTATTATTTCAAAGTAAGACCCTCATACCTTCCATATTATGTATTAGATAAGATGTTTGTAGCAGAAGTGTGCAAACAATATAGATTTTGGGCTTAATCCTATCAATGTTTCATGGAAGCATGCACAAGAGACCTAGCTAAAGCAAGTACAAACAAAGTTTATCAAGAAAAGGATGAGACATTCAATATGGAAGAATGAGAAAATCTATTCACACTACTCCAATGATCTAATCAATGATTATACAATGAATGACTGATATACACTCATATAGGAAAGAACATTCCATAATTAAGAAAAGTGAACAAACAATGAGCTTTTTTTAGGAATGGATGCATAATAGTGATGGTCTAAAATAGAACTAGCACCAATAAAGTCCCACTGAACTAGTGAGTCGAAAATATAAATATTTCCAACACCCCCCTGAACATCACTATGGAGCAATAAAAAATGAGTCCGGACAACTAGGCCATATTAGGTACTCATGTACAATGCAACTAATGAACATTGAACAAAAATGAGGAAAGAGGGAAAACCACACGGGAACACCCTGTTAGCACTAGAAGTCACCTCCTAATTGCAAGGGAGGTAAGCCCAGTACCCATCAATTTGTATGTCACAATGAATAATTTTAAGGGTGGTCTAATGGACGCAGACTCAGAATAATATCACTTTAACTCAGAAAAATGGGCTGGTATGCGCAGGCAGATGAGGTCTTGATTCAACTTCAGTTAGTAAGTTGTAGTAAGGGTGAATAGGAGGAAGAACGTGAGGAGAAAACATAGAGGTATGCTATGGACATTCGGTCTTCCAGCAGCCTAAGGATGAAAAGATTCAAATACAAGATCCTCTTGGATCCAAAACTTCAGGAAACTGAAAACTCTATAACAGTACTGCGATCAAACATACATCACAATATGGTTACAACACTCGACTGGATCATCCATGCCCGAGCCTTCAGTGTCAGAGGAAAAATAAATGGAAAAGAAGGCTGACTGTTATTAAGCAAGAAGTCTCAAATTGCAACACATAACCAGAGAACCAGAGGCTTCATTAAAACTTTACAAATCGGGAGCGTAGCTCAACCATCGACACTAACAAAATGGAAAAAATGCCTACATATACTTGGAAAACTGGAGTTTGATTGCCTCAGTCTCGATCACATCATGCGTTCAAGGCTTTGTGTTGATGAGCTTCTCTGTCAGGCTGCACATGCAGACGTTGGTCAGACTGCCCATGCAGTCTTCTGTCAGATGGGATCTTTGTCAGACTGAACTGACAACTTGCTGCTGCACCTTGTCCCTTTCAGGCCTTCTATTTATGGAAGAAGACAATGTCTCACCCACCTTCCTTGTTTTCATTAACTACTTCATCGGGATCGGAGTGGGAAGAAGTAAAACATGGCACCTGTCACTGTGATTGGTCTTTGAATGCTGACTGTGGTGATTTGTGCTTTGCTGGACCTCTACAGAGAGATTAGTAGGCAGATGTGGATGCTGATGAGGAGGAGTTGGCGAGGTGGTGAGTGTGGATCAACATGGAATCGAAAAGAAATGGGTGGCCAGGTGGAAAAATGTGGCAACAGAACGATGAATGAAAGGCGCAGGGGCCGACATGCGAGAGTTGAAGTATGACGGGGCAAAGGTGATGTGGCACTGAAAAATGATGTGGAGGTAGAAGGGGATATTTGGTGGCTAAACGAGGTGGGGAAAACCCTCTTAGGTGGAGATGATAGGGAGTACGAGTAGGGGACACATGGTAGGAGATGATAGGCGGTCATAAGAGAAATAGAGATGTGATAGGTGGAAATATGGGTGAGTGGAGGCTAGGTGTAGAGGGATGAAAGGTGATGACATGATAGTAGAGAGGGAATAGGCGAGTGGGTCTGTGAGTGGAAGACAAGTGTCGGTAGGA
>JASDQU010373394.1:105540-118345 GCA_032191745.1 Picea mariana | reverse complement strand
CACTTGTCTACAACATCTACATGTATCTGACCTTAAAATATAGGAATATTAAAGTTTATTTGTACCTTGAAGGGGGTGGCACCTTTTCTCGAAGAAGATGTGTCGCCTGTTGGTAGTCGTCTAAGTATTTGCATGAAACTATCCATCATCTTGTTCCTTTGTTGCGTGAGGGCTTCCTCAATCATTATTTTGAAAGGATCTCATGTCCTTTCATATTTCTTTTCTCCTACCATGAGAGGTCACTTGGGTGTGCGAGAGCTTTTTTCCTCAAGAGAAACAATCTTGAGATCCAACTCTTTGTACTCCGATCTCATTGGGGACATGCATTAAGACGAGAAGGAGAAGCCCGCTCTGATACCACTGATACGTATTTTATGAGAAGAATGAAATGAATAAATATTATTAAGAGGTGATTAACATAAAATAATAGAGATACAGTAAAACTGGTTTTCTATTCAATAAGGAAGTAAGTTGAAACTGTAAAATGTAGCAGAATCAAGCTTGTTGGAATGGTGGCAGCTTATCTCTGAGAAGAGATGTGATAGTTGCGCTCATTCACAATAAGATGATTAAAATGAGGCTCTGAAGGCCTTTTTACAATAAACAGGAATTCCAAAAACCCTAGACATCCAAAAACCTAACCCTAGGACATGAAGCACCAAAATTCATGTGGGCCCCGTTTGGGTAAGTTAGTACATCAACTTCCCGGGGTCGTAAATTTTGCATACGATCTCCGTTTTAGGCGTATGATAGCCTGTTGGAAAGGTATCATAAAGGAGATTCATTTTGGGGGATCAGTGATTCCATTGGCTATCATTGAGAATCTATATCCCTAAAAAAATTCATTTAGGCCCTCAAAATGGCCTCGGAAGTTAAAACTGCTAAAAATAGTAAATTGCCAAAATTGTCAGAAAACTATTTTGAACCAGTTGGAAGAGGTGGGTGGCCATCGATATCCACCTAGATCAAGGGATTATTGGATCAAGGGGTCATTAGTCCCAATTCATCTCCTTTTCATTCTCTTATTTTGATGGTGCCAAAGAAATATGGCACATGGTGAATGTGTGTCGATTGTCGGGCTTTGAATAAAATCACGGTTGAAAATAGATACCCTCTTCCTTGCATAAATGATTTACTTGATCAATTAAAGAATTTTGTTTATTTCACTAAGTTGGATTTGCGCAGTGGATATCATCAAATCAGGGTCGCAGAACATGATGCATGGAAGGCTTCCTTTAAAACCAAACAAAGATTGTTTGAGTGGTTAGTTATGTCGTTTGGTATTTGTAATTCTATGACAACTTTCATGCATGTGATGAATGATGTATCCAGGAATTTTCTGGATGACTTTGTGATTGTATATTTAGATGAAATTCTTGTTTTTAGTGGGGCTTGAGATGAACATGTAAGGCATGTAAAACATGTATTGGATACTTTGCAAAGGGAAAAGTTGTATGTGAAAATGTCAAAACGTGAATTTGGAAAGAATACACTTGTATACTTAGGTCATATCGTGGGAGGAGGAAAATTGAAGATTGATCCTTCCAAAATTGAAGTGATTGTAAAATAGCATGAGACAAAAAGTGTAACTGAAGTTTGAATCTTCTTGGGTCCAATCCAGTATTGGAGGAGATTCGTTCCCAACTTCGCCTTTATAGAAGCTCCTTTGCATGCCTTAACCAGTGTAAAGAACGCTTTTAAGTGAGAAGAAAATTAACAAAAAGTTTTCAACATTTTGAAGGAGAAGATCAGTACCGCACCATTATTAGCACTATCAAATCTTCAATAGTCATTCGAGATCGAGATAGATGCCAGCGGATATGCTATGGGTGCAGTATTGATGCAATATTGTAAGCCTATCTATTACAACTCTGATACTTTTAATGAAGTTGTTGTTAACTATCCTACATATGATAAATATTTTTATGCATTAGTTCAAAGCGTAAAGAAATTAAAGCACTACTTGTTAGGGAATGACAATTATACATACAAATCACCAACCATTAAAGTATCTTCAAGCACAGACCAAGCTGCAATAATCTCGACACTACAGATGGATGGGTTTTCTACAAAAATGTCATTTGGTAATCAAGTACAAGAAGGGTACAAGTAACAAGGTAATCGATATTCTTTCTACACCTCATATTGTTTCTTCTATTATTTTGAATAATACTTCTTTATCTCGTGATAATGATGTGGATAAATATGCCATCGATGAATATTTTAAAGAAGTATATGAGAAGCTAACCCATGGTGCATAGGTAGAGAACTATTGTCTGCAAGGAAAATTACTCTATCATCTTGAGAAGCTATGTATTCCTACAAGTCAATGAGTCCATGTGATACGGGAAGCTCATACTTCTCTTGTATCTGGGAATTTTGGGGTAGGAAAAACTATGGCTCATTTGCAGAGGTTTTCTTATTGGCCTCAAATGAAAGAAATTGTAACTAAATATGTGAAGGAGTGTGTGATGTGTTCTACTTGTAAGCCCACTAATAGAAAATTGGGGATATACTCACCACTTATTGTTCCATCCCATTGATGAGAAAGTGTTTCCATGGATTTCGTAGGGGGGTTTCCAATGACTAAAAGGAGTCATGATTATTTGTATGTTGTAGTGGATAGGTTCAACAAGATGTGTATCTTGATGCCATGTAAAAAGAAGATAACTACTGAGTAGACTATTAATCTCTTCTTTCAACATGTTTGGGTTCACTTTGGGTTAGCCACATCCATTGTCTCAAATCGAGATACTCGATTCCTTGGGGATTTTTGGACCAGTTTGTGGAGAATGATGGACACCAAATTAAAGAGGAGCATTTCTTTTCATCCACAGATCGACGATAGACAGAGGTGGTAAACATAACAGTGGTACTATTTCTTTGAGGCTACTGCAAAAAGAATCCTAAGTTATGGGATGAATATATACCCTATGTACAACATCCTTATAATCGAGCTTTACATTCATCCACTCAGAGTTCACCTTTTGAGACATGTTTTGGGTACCTACCAAAGGTTCCTTTGGGCTTGATGTATGGGAGAGATGATGATGTGAATGAAGAGAAAATAGAGGACAGAGCCCGCACGTTCATCCAAAAGATTCAACAGATACACCATCCAGTCAGGGAATAGTTGGAAAAGAGTCAAGCACAGTATAAAGCTCGGCATGACAAGCACAGGGTTGATCATCAGTTTTAGGTTTGAGACCAGGTATGGATTCACAATAGCAAGGAATGATTGAAGGGTGAAGGAAAGAAACTCAATCCCATCCAATATGTACCCTTCAGTATTTTGGAGAAAAGTAGCACTAATGCTTTTTGTTTATATACTCCACCTTATATGCAAATTTACTCTGTTGTGAATGTAGAGAAATTGAAACTTTTTGAGCCTCCCATGATCATGGATCAGGATGAGGAAGTTTCAATTCCTTCAATTGATAATATTGCACCTGAGTACTTGGATGATTTATAGGAAGATATCAACTTGGACAGAAGGATGAGGACTTCACGCTGGGGTGATGTTGATTATCTTCGAGTAGGCTTAAAGGGCACACATCCAAGAAAGTCAAAGTTGATTGAGAATGACAAAGTGAGGGGACTCTTCCCTCCCTTACCATTTGATTAATGAAAGATTTTTGTGGTCCAAAAATCTCTCAGTGGAAAGGTGTGATCCAAAAAGGATCTAGAGAAGGCTAAGAACAACTCATAATGCACAGAAGCAACTTGGGATGCTTAGAATGGCTTTAGCAGACAACAAAAGGGAAAAATATCAAAGTTCCCAAAACTTAGTGAAAATAGCATGATCGTGAAGAGCACATATCAATATTTCTAATGACGCAAGCGGATCGTCAAACGGAGTTACGGATCAAAAGATATAAGCGGTCAACGTTTTGGTCAACCTAACCGAGTTAGTAGGGATGAGTCAACATCCATACTATTGACGTCAACATCAATATGGATGATTTCAACATCTGTATAGCCTACATGGAAAGCAAAGAGGGTGACATGTGTCATGATGATGTCAGCATGCCATGTGGTAGCACCAGAGGCTACCATGTGTCACTTAGATTTGGACTTTTTAGGGTGTTATGTGGACGAGTAAAAGCATTCCACATGGCACCCACGGGTGATACCACATGGAACCACCCAGAAGGTGCAATGTGTCTTGAGGTGATGTCAGCATACATATGGGAAAATCAACAGATTCCATGTGACCCAATAGGAGGGCGTCGCGTGGCACCCCAGAAATGCACAAGGAGGCTCCGTGACCAAATTTAAAAAAAATATATACCAACGGAAATCCGCCAAATATGGTGATAATTCTGCTATATTCCAGCACTTAGTCGATTTAGCCACATTGCAACTGTCTGCTAAAAATATCAAGGGATCCAACATATATGGCACACTTGCCATATTCTTCGCCTGCCAAAACCACCGCCAGACTTAGCGGAGCACACCAACAATGTGGTAAAACGGGGATTCTATGGGATTCAACCCTAGAACCTTCCCACAACCTACGCCTTAAAATAGCCTCCAAAACCAATGTGCCAACCGTGTCAATTATTACTCAACCGCCAATTTTTAGTATAAAGGGGGGTATCGCTAGAGTTCGAGACACACAAGAGCACGAGAGGTGAGACCAAGCAAGCCCATAAAAATTTGTATAGACTTGGGCATGATTTTCAATATTGTTTCACGCAGTTTGATATTATCAGTCATTTATTATAGGATCAGTGGCACGCAAACTAAGGCAAGGGTGCCTCTTGAGCCAAAAAGTGTCTGACTTGGATCGAGGCGTGGAGACAATAATTTTTATTTAAAACGACACCACGAATGTAGTGCTGGTGTTAGTTTTCTGATCTGAGAAAATATTTTGTGGATTAACACCAGAATGAGGTATACTTATGTATTTTTTCCAATTCTTTTGTGGAGTTAATAAAAAGACCTACCCATTTGAGAGAAGGACCCAGAGACGTAGTCCACCAAGGACGAACTCTGTTATCAAGTTCTTTGTGTTCATATTGCATGATTATGTCTATTTCCTTTTGAGTTTTTCCTTCTTTATGGTGTACTTTTGTTTATGCTCATTTAATACAGTTCTTTAATAAGTCACCTGATGAAAAGATCCCAGATCATCTGTGCACAAGAATCAATTCACAAAAAAACATCACTTATCCATTAATGTAATTCAAAGGTATAGATCACCTAAATATGAATGTCAGAGTCACAAAAGTTGGAAATCAGACTCAAAACTCCTAACAAAGTTATTGAAGTTATTACTATCGGAGGAGGGGTAGTCCAGAGGTCATATTGCACTCCAATGAAAAGGAATCGAGGAATATTATCTTCCATGCATTGATTAGTGTGTCAAGGGTATAATTGTGAGGATGTAATTATGTAATCACTTGAGCATTATCATACCATTCTCATCGAAGTGACTCATCAACGGAGTCAAACGATTTCTCCATTTTACACCTATGAAAGAAAGTATCGAGGAATATTCTCTTCTCATTAAATGAGCTATTTGGATAGATTGTGCCTTCGATAAGTACGTGACTTTCAATTAACTGATCTTGAGGCCAACCAATGTTTGCCACATATCAAAATCGACATTATAGGGAGGTTACATGAATATTGGAGTTGTATCACTCGGATGTCTTTCCCCAACCAATAATTTAATGACACATCATTCAAATTTTACACTAAAGAATGTCTCATAAATGTATGTTGTCGAATTGAAATGTTATCAGAGTAGTCTCATCGAGGTTATAATGTATCAACACGAAAAGGTGTTCCAACAAGGTTAATCTCAACATAACTCTTTCTGATATGACTATCAGAAAGGTCATGTTGAAATATTTATGAGACTTATTTCATATTGAATCAAATATTAATGTTGAACAATCGATTGGATGGTGTCCAGGGATGTTCGATCAGTGATAAAAAATTATGTGGTTGAGTGGGGTCATGAAATTGATCATTTTAGATGAGGATAAATCAATCAGTGAAGCAAATAAGATGAAGAATTTGGAATCTTATAGGTGTATTACAACAAATAAGGTTTTGATCCAGAATGTATTAGAAAAAGTATCAACTTCCTATGTCAGCATCCAATCCATACAATAGTGATATAATACCTTGCAAAAATTTTAGAAATGGGGGGAACCCACTATAAATCTCTTGAGCTAGAGATTTGAGTGGGTTGTTGTGGGGGCACAAAAGATGGTGAATTACTAGGAAGAACTAGTTATCTATGATTTTCTATGTCCCATTAGATAAAAATTCTTTGTACCTTTTGGATCGTGATCTTTTTCAATACTACTTGCACTATGGATCCCACATCGTCTAGCTATACTGTTGGCCAGTAAGGTTAACAATACCAGATAATCTCTTGAATAATTATAGTGAGCAATAAAGGATTTATTCATTGTTTTAATTCATAAATAGATATATTATAAGAATGAGACACCACAATGGAGAATATTTGACTATTTCTAGACTGAAGTGTGTTAATCATCTCTCTTTCCCTGGCATTGCTTTGCTACCATTGAATTCCCATAGCCCCAAAAACGTTGCCACGATATCAGACAAGCATGGCCCCACTTCCAGCAAGAATCCATATCCCTGATAGGTTTACTTTTACTTCCCATATTAATAGTAGTGCTTTCAACTTCCTTATTATTTTTCTTTAGTGTTTACCCTTTTATTATTGTAATTTGTGTATTGCATTTGCAACATGGGTGATTAGGAAGTGGGGTGATATGAGAGTTTATTTTATATGCTTGTTGGATCTTATTTATGTAGTGTTGTTTATTCACTACATGCATTTTTGTGCAATGACCTTCATAACACTGGTGTTTTAATACCCAAGATTTTTCTAGAACGTGTCCAACAAAAACCTTGTTGGTGCTCAGTGAGTAGAACTGGGGTTAATAATTCACATACCAACAAAACCATTAGAAATCATCCCTTTCGAAATCACCTATAGATTAAGTTAATTCTCACCTAAGGTATCTAGAGGGGTTACAGGAACTAGGGCTCTGCAGTGATGAGGGGAAGTGAGGCATTCTTCATGTCCTTACTACCATTTACCCATGTGCATAGTTCCCATTACTTAACAACTACTTAAGATTCATCATATTCTACTTGATACTTCAATGCGTGACATTATAACATCATATATGAGAAATACATTAAACATACATCATCATTGCGTAATAACATTAAACATCATAACATGAAAACACATCACAACACATAAGTTTAAGGTGGTTCACCCACCTTGGGATATGTCCACAACAACTGAATTATTTTATTAATCATTGATAATTCTCTTATAGTTGTGCATTGAGCTACAAAATATAAAACAATAACATTACCCAAACCTGCCTAGTCACTTTACTGCAATGTAAGCTTCACTCCTCATTCATACCTCATATTTCTTCCTTCGCTCAACTCACTTACCCAAAAATCACTAAGAACTTCTCATATCTCAAACTCATTTACCCAAAAACACTTTACATATTTATGCATCAAAATAGAGCTAATACCATTACAAAGTGGACAAATAGGTCCCCAAAATCCCAACGGTCTAGAACTATTTTCCACCTTTTTTGCGTCTCTCCATCACATGCTTTGACTCGTTGAAGTCCTCTCCCATCACACACTCTATTCCATATTCTAACTACTTTTGTTCTATGAATTATTCTGGAACAGATCCCAAAACTTAAACAAAATGCCTATCCAAAAGGCCCCCAACAAACACTTGTGGCTTGCCCCAAGCTATTGAGGTCTTCTTCTAGTGTTCCATGAATTTTTCAAAGGTATCTCTTGATGTTGCAGCCTTTTCCTTAACCTCTAGTTCCTTCTACAAAATTTGGTCAGTTGTTTATGTAGCGGAATGAGTCTATATCTTCTTGACACCTTTATCAATTGCATTTTTGATGATTTATCGAGTTGTTTTTAAGGTCATTGTCACTCTATATGCTTTATCTTGAACTACTTATATATGTTGTGTGTGAGTGTTTTTCTCCGATATGAGTTGATTCATTTATGAATACAATTTTTTGTTTTCATTTATTGCAGTTACCACCTTAGATGGTGGTAATGTTCCTATCACATCTTTGAATTTTTGCACCTTTTATTGTGTACCTTGTATATTTTGATTGATCTCTTTTTGCCCCTTATCCTCACTAAGTTGTGTCCAAACACCCATAGTCTCTGTATATAGTTGAGCACACTCTACTGTGAGATTATTTATACTTTCCACCACTATTGTCACGGTTTTCTCCCTCGCCTTCCTCTCTTCAGGTGGAGTGCTTGGTGTCACATGCACTTCTAGATCAATTATTCATGTGTGGAAGCCCTAACTAGATTCAATTAGTTCCCATTAGTAACCAGACATGGAAATGGATGACGATAAGGGTGAACATTGGGAGGAAGACTGCTAGGAACAAGGGGAATGGAATGATCATGAACATCACAAGAAGGAGGAAGTCCCTGAGGGGTGGAAAAAGTATCTTGATGTGGGGAGGTTCGTCGAAGGTCTGGATGCAGTTGGTGTACTTCAATTAAACGATAAGTACCATTAGTTCCCATCNTGAACATCACAAGAAGGAGGAAGTCCCTGAGGGGTGGAAAAAGTATCTTGATGTGTGGAAAGGATAGCTTGGAGGTCAAGATGCACAGAGGGTGTATCAATGGCTTGAATATAATGGAGTTGAGAAATAATATTAGAGTGGCCTTTCTTGAGGATATTTTCCATGTGATGGGAACTAATGGTACTTATCGTTTAATTGAAGTACACCAACTGCATCCAGACCTTCGACGAACCTCCCCACCATATACCACATTGCTCATCACTCTCAACAGTGGGTCACCCCCGAGGTGGCACTAAACTCCATCCAGGAAAAGGGATTCCTAGGCTAGGAAGGGACAACAGGAAACTGTACAGTCAACAAGAAGGACTTCCTCCAAGGAGCCAACTAACACACACAGCTCACAACTTCTCATTCCCCACATGTCTATCCCACCCCATGAAGTATACACCTTCAGTGTCCAATAGTCCATCGACTACTCCACTTCCCTTCCAAGTCTTCAACAATAGACCAAATCAGAAATTCTCAGAGAACTATAGCTCTTGTTTGGATCCCTCCAAGAGAATTCACTTTCCCAACAACCTCTCTCACCTGGAGAGAGTTTCTCATAGCCCTAAGAACCTTCTTATTCAATCACAACAAACTCTCTCACCTAGAGAGAGTAGCTCATAAGAATGACAAACTACTTCTTCCATCCACGGGCTGACAACCTACCTCTTCATTCCATCTCCTAAGCCAATCCAGTAAGGTTTCTACTACAACAACAACTCAGTTATGGACACAGATGAAGGTAGAAAAAAAAATAGGGTAAGGATGGTACATGCTTAGAAAAATACTAGAGTGTATAGTTACAGAGGTTCACGGTGGCAGAGGGTTCAACAATGGTGGAAAAAGGTTGTCTTTGTGCATGATCAGAGTGTGAATAAATGAGGCCAAGCTTCCCAAAATAGATCAATTCTCCACATATATTTTCATGTGTCCTGGATGACGCATGGCTCTCTAGGAGATCACTTCCCCTCCACTTGGGATTCATTCCTCTTCCCAAAATAACTTAGGATAAAATGTTATATCCAAACCTTATCCTTTTAGGAATATATTAAAATATTCCTTTGGAGATAAGACATCAAGATTAACCCCCTTCCCTAGCCTCTTAGCCCCTTCCATTTCCCTTCCTAGTGGAGCTTAGTCCCCCGTCCTCATTTATCGTGGTCAATCTACATGCAACAATGTATTATATTAATGATATGAGTGCTAAATATACAAAAATAGGTTCATTGGACTTTACATCTAGGTTCACTAGCCTAATCATATCATAATCCTCCTATCTTATAATAACTTGGATCACTAGCCTATCAAACAGGTTTACAATACAAAATTACAACTGAGGCTGGACATTGGGATATTACAATCCCCTCTGCTTATTTATGCATTGTCCTCAATGCATTATATACCATGTCTAATTCAAAATTGTTCAAAAATCTCCAAGATTTTTCCATTGTAAACTTGTTATTCACCTGGTTCTCTGCTTTCAAGCACCTATTCTAGTATTCATACTACAGCTGGAAGTCATTTTCTCTACTCCATAGAACTAATTCAGGAAATAATTCAGCTCACTATTCCATTTGACACACCCTCCTTATGGAAACTACCATGCCATAAGCATTCATGAGTTGCATCTTCCTTGTTTCACTCACCCTTTTAGTCTCGGGCATCCTTTCACTACTACATAATTGATCATAGATCCATCTTTCCAAGGATTTCACACACAAGCAGAGGTCCAAGCCCTTACCAAAACCTCTCACCAAGGTTCTCCATTAAAGGGCTTCAGTGTCTCCAATAGTAGTTCTTCCAACATTCAAACTTTGACCAATATTGTCTCATCTGCATCACACACATGCAGTTATCATGAGAGAACATAAAATAACTCATTTAGAACTCAAAATTATTTCATAAGGAATTCAACTTTTCCCTAAATATGAAATTTTATTTCATAATTTTTCAGTGTTGTTGCAATAATAAGATGCATTCTTCCTTCTGGATTTCCTCAAGCACCCTGTTGAATACCATTTTTCCTGCAATGCTTCTATATTACATTCAGCCAACAAATTGTCAGTATTTCATGTGCATCATACTTTTGTTGACATATGTACAAAAAACTTATAACGTGTTCTTAGAATTGTCTACACTGATCAATTCCATCACAACTATAAAAATATTTATTAGATAAAATGAATTATCATTCTATGCATATGCCTACTCATAATTAATATCATTAAGTTCATTACTTCCTTTTTCTGAAGAGAATTGTTTTTGTAGTCAATGCTCATGTGACTACTTGACTTGCAACTTTCCTATTGAAATGCCTAATAATGCCTGAAATGTTCTCAACTCCATGAGTTAGAAATACCTCAACCGTTAGTATAATTATTTCTATGCAATAATATATATTCATGCACTCACAAAATGCATTCAAGTATATAATTATACCATTCCTAAGTGCAACTTTTCCACTTACTGGGCATTCCTACAACTCTCAATGTGTATCTATTCAATGCATATTTGCATTGATTTTCAGAATGATCCTTATGTTGTTGGGGAAAAACACCCTACAGACTAGCAAATAGAGTTTAGACTTTGCATGCAAATATGACCAAATAGAAATTACTTTCTACCTACATCCCTAGATTTAAATCCCCTTTTCTTAGTAAATGCATGGAAAGATCCACCTACCTTGTTACTGGCGTTTGATGTCGATCCTCCATTGTGCTTGATTACTTGTTTGCAATACTCCTTCCAAAGTTGACCTGCATTCAAGACGAGCAACAACTATGCATGCATACTACTTATATAATCACAGGTTAGAAATCAAACATAAACTAATCAAACCATAAAAAGTTCATGAATTGGGATGGGAAAAGAATTCTCTTTATTACTTAAAATGAATCAACTTTACAAAAGTTGAGACCAGCCACCGCTCCTTGAACCTGATCATAGGCTCCTCTTCTTCTGTCCTTCAACTACTTTGTTTTAAATCTCCTTTGGCATTAGGAAAGGCTAAAGGGTTGGTACAATGGAATACATAAATGGGCAGAGTTTCTTTGTTATATTCTTTCTCCTTCCAAATTGCACCCCTACCCCTTCTTTTATAGGCTAGAAGGAGACAGGTATTTGGACGAACCCTCGGCCATGCATGGCTGGGAGTTTCAGTTAACTCACCCATAGCTTTTTGTTCCATCGGAAACTTTTCATTTTTCATGCTTTTGTCGGTCCATGAGGGTTGTTTTGGGTCAGCCATCGTGTACACATGTGCAGTAATGGGTTAGGGCGCATGGGCCTTTACACAAGAGGATTTTCAAAGAGTTGTTCAACAGAGTTTTTGCAAAGAAGGGATATGAGTTGGCTTGATTCCAGGTAAGCATGTGTGGTGTAATTTAGGGTTATAACAGATGCCCCCTAACGTGTGAGGTCGAAGGAGCATATGATGGCCAAAATACATTACCAATCTTTATTGATGTGTCGAGCGATTGAGCCCAAGGATCAGGAACCAGGAGGTGTCGTCTGCAAAATAACAAATATCTCACCAAGGTGGGCATACCCATGCCCGAGATAAAAAAATAGAACCATGGATACCAATCAAATACACTATAGATCCATGTCAAATAACTATAAAGAGTAGCCGTGAACAATACACAACGGATCTACATCTCAAAATCAGAAAGATATACATATAGAGTATCCATCTTCCAGAAGTTGATTCGGCCCGATGGTTGGAGATGAGATCTTCAGATCTCGAGCTACAACTTCAAAATCTTCCAAAACTTAGGTAGGAGTGTAATATGAGTGTATGACCGCACTACCCAGAGGTCTTCGACAGCTCATCGGTCATGGACTTGATAATCTTGATGATCGGACTGAAGGCTTCAGTGATCTCAAACAAGGACTTGATTGGATGTTCAGTATAGCTGAGTATGCAGACAAGAGACATTTTGCAGAGGGGCCGACTCAGGCTTAGTGACAAATTTCCCTTGGACAATAGCACAACAAGTGATGAGACTCAGGCAACATGAATGCTAATCATAAGTCTATGAAGCAGGAGGCAACGCAAACTCTCCATATGTTTGGAAGAATAACCAAATGGTGGAGGACACAACTCTATATAATGAGAACAGCTTCCTAAGGTCATACTACATCCCATAGTCTAATGAACA
>JASDQU010373394.1:77479-91996 GCA_032191745.1 Picea mariana | reverse complement strand
ATCTAGACCACCACTATGGCTCATTAGTTACTCATGTATCCTATATCTATTGTAAATTATTCACTCTTTGTGTGTGGAATACGGTTAATGAGAATCCTTCCATTCTTTCTATCTTGCTTCTTCTTTCTTAATTTCTCTCTGCAAATGTGTGTAGTATTTTCTATCTAGATCTATTATGTGCAGGTTCAACACATTTACATCATTCTGATGTAAAGGAGGTTTCACTTTCAGCCAGAGAAGCTATTGGACTGTGTAATATTTTCCTAAACATTCCTTATGAGTTAATGCAAAAGTACATGGCTTCCATGAAGCAGAGATTCAGTATGGTGTTGTTCTCAATGTGTTTTTCCCATTAATGGTTTCCCTCATTATTGTTTGTTCTCTTCAATTATTTCACTAAGAGTATATGTTTGAAATTCATCTTATCAGATGCTCCATTCATGCAGTGAATACTTGTTTATGTTTGGATTTCATGTTCAGAATTCATCTATATTCGGTGCTCTTTACATGGCGATCTATTTTCCCTTTATGTTTCTTCTTTAAAAGTTATATTGAGAACTCATCCTTTGCTATATGCTCTCAATGTGATGGGTTTTCCCCTTCTATTTTATGTTGCCATATCATTAATTATTATTTGCTGAAAAACATCACTTACCTTGCCTTTATTTTCAGAATACACACAACCAGTCATTAACTCAATATCTTTAAGCTGAGACTTTGACTCCATTTCCCAATGGTTTCTTCCTTGTTTTTCCTACCAACCCTTTTTAAAGAAAAACAAACATGTACTATTGATTCAGAAAGGATTCAGAGAAGGCTAAGAATAACTTAGAACTCGCAGAAGCAACTTAGAATGCTCAAAATAGCTTCAGCAAACAACAAAAGGGAAAAAAATTTGAAGTTCCCAAAACTCAGTGAAAATGGAATGATCGAGAAGAGTGTGTCGCAAGATTTCTAATGGTGCAAACGAATCGTCAAACGGAGTTACGAATCAAAAGATATAAGCGATCAAAGTTTTGGTCAACCTAGCCAAATCAATAGGCATGAATCAGCATCCATACTGTTGAAGTCAGCATCAGTATGGATGATTTCAATGCCTGTATAGCCTACGTGGAAATTGCATAGGATGACATGTTTCATTATGATGTCATCATGCCATGTGGTAGCACCAGAGGATGCCACGTGTCACTCAAATTTGGACATTTTAGGGTGCCATGTGGACGAGTAAAAAAGTTCCACGTGGCACCCCCAAGTGATGCCATGTGGCACCACCCAAAAGGTTCCACATGTCCGAGGTGACGTCAGCATTCACAGGTGGACAAATTAGTGGATTCCACATGGCCCAGTAGGGAGGCTCCACGTGGCACCCCCGAAATGCACAAGGAGGCTCTGTGACCGAATAATTAAAAAATATATATATAACAGAACTCCGCCAAATATGGAGGCAGTTCCTCTATATACATCATATCCTCCATATTTAGTAACCACTAACTATATGCTATAACTATTCGCCAAAAATAGATAATTGTCTGCCAAATTAATCGTCATTCTAGCGGTCGCCCGTCAAATTTAGCTGGGCACGCCAAAAAATTCAGTTGTAACCATGTGCTAAATGGGGAGGCCTGTGGGATTCGACATTGGGACCTCCGCCAACCCAACATCTAAAATTAGCTCCGCCTACCAGCGCGCCAAGCGCTTCATTTATTACACAACCGCCCAGAATTTTTATATAAGGGGGTGTTTGACCAATGCAT
Organism: Picea mariana; assembly: GCA_032191745.1. NCBI lineage: Eukaryota > Viridiplantae > Streptophyta > Pinopsida > Pinales > Pinaceae > Picea > Picea mariana. The sequence continues at coordinate 90,242 of JASDQU010373394.1, read as the reverse complement.
TGGGGACAGAGCACGTAGAGGAGAGACCGAGCGTGCCTGTACAGACTTGTATAGACTTGTGTGGACTTGAGCATGCATTTCGATATTTCCAGTCATTTATTGCAGGAGCAGTGGCATGCAAAATGAGGCAAGGGTGCCTCTTGGGCCAAAAAGTGTCCAACTCGGATCGAGGCATGGAGACAATGATTTTTAGGTAAAACGACGCCACACACGTAGTAGTGGTGTTAGTTTTCTGATTTGAGCAAAGATTCTATAGCTTAACTCCAAAATGAGGTATACATATGTATTTTTCCAAATTCTTTTGTGGACTTAATAAAAAGACCTACCCATATGAGAGCAGGACCTAGAGACGTAGTCCACCAAGGATGAACTCCATTATCAAGTTATTTATGTTAATATTGCATGTTTATGTCTCTTTCCTTTTGAGTTTGTCCTTCTTTATGGTGTACTTTTTTTTATGCTCATTTAATACATTTCTTTAATAAGTCACCTGAAGAAAATATATTGGATCATGTTGGTATCAGAGCAGTCGTCTTTGACTTGAATTGTTGAGTATGAATGCTCACTCGGTCCAAGCATAAGAAGGGTGAAATAAATACTAAGACATTCAATCCCAAAGTTGGTGGTGCATCCCAAAGGAAGAAGATGGAAGAAGAGGACAAGCGTGATGAACAGGAGAAAAACTTTCACGTGGTCTTTTACCGCATGTCTGAAATGGCCGAACGAATGTATGGATATTACGAGAAGAGGATGAAGAATAAAGGGAAGGAAAAGGAAGCACCACCAGATGATGATGCTTCAGCAAATCAAGGGACTGGAGGAGATCCTCCTGAGCCTTCATCTTCGCCTTCAAGTTCTATTTCTTCTTCCTCTGAGCATTCTCATCACTCTCAGCATTCTAACCATAAAGCTTCTTTTAAGAAACCATTATTAAAGCTTGATGTAAATTTTGCTTTACCTATGTTTAATGGAGATGTTAATCCTAAAAAGTTAGACAATTGGATCTGACAGGTTGAAGTATATTTTTGTGTTCAACATATTGACGAAGAGGAAGTTAAAGTGCAATTGGCTTCTCTTTGGTTGGAAGGCACCACTCTCGTATGGTGGGAGAGCAAGCTGGAAGACAGAAGTAAGTGTGGTAATCTTCTTTCCTCATGGTCAGAATTTAAAACAGAGATAAGGAAGCAGTTCTGTCCATTAGGGTATTTATATAAAGCAATGATGGAATGGAAAACTTTGAGGCAGAGTAAAGGTCATATTGTACAAATTTTCACAAAATAATTTAGGAAGAAATCTCTAGCATTGAATATTCCTTTGGATTATTATGAAATGTTAATGAAATATATTAGCGCACTTCACAGTTATATTCATCATACTTTTCTCTTTCTTAACCCCACTAGTCTTGATGAAGTTTTTGTGCAAGCCACTCACCTCAAGAATAGGGGGAAACATGTTCAAGAAGATCCCACGAAAAAACCTTCCAATTTGCCACAAAATACTTTCAAGAAGTTTAAAAGGAAGGACAAGAAGATCGTTACAGTAATGAGAGAAGAAGAAGACCCAGCAGAGGATAACCTGCACAATATCAATATCCCAAAAGTTGAAGGAGAGAGAGAAGTAGGGGGTCCAAAGTTATATTTAGAAGATTATGTAGCCCCATTGAATATCAAAAAGGTGAATATTGGAACAACAAAAAACCCGAAGATTGCAAGCATTGAAGATTATTCGGACAATTAGATAGTAGAAAGAATCACAGAGTTACTGCGCGAATACGGTGACTTGCTTCGAGTGATTTTCAGAGATGAAAGGATTAGAAGGAGAACTTGGAGAGATGAATATCCCTTTGAAACTAGATGTTGAACCTATACGACAGAGATCATACATATTGAATCCAATATACAAGGAGAAAGCAAAGGAAAAAATTGACAAGATGCTAGAATCTAATGTCATAGAACGTGTGGAAGAATCAGAATGGATCAGTACTATGGTGCTATAGGAAAAAATAAAGGGGGAAATCATGATCTGTGTTGACTTGAGGAAACTGAATGATGCTTGTGTTAGCACCATCATTTTCATAATTAGAGTTAGAGGTATGTCCAAAGTTTTCAAATTCATGACATGATCTTAGGAAAATCAAGGAATTCCTAGATGATTCATAGGTTAGGGTGAATATCACGTCAAAAGGTATTATGGTTCATCATCACCTTTCATAAGGTTAGAAAAGGAACAATCATGACACCCCATGTCATCGGTATCATTACAAACTTCAAAATAATACTCGTTGTGAAGGTTCGTTGCGCAAAGGCTTTTGTTTTTTTCATTTGTTACGCATTGCGCAGAGGATGTTGTCGCACAGAAGATGATGTCGCGTAGAAGATGTCGTCGCAAAGAAGATGTCATCATGCAGAGGATGTTTTTGCGTAGAGGATGTTTTCATGCATAAGATTTTTCCGCATAGAGGATGTTGTCACGCAGAAGATGTCGTTGCGTAGAGGATGTTGTCGCGAAGAAGATGTTGTCGCGAAGAGGATGTTGTCGCGCAGAAGATTTGTTCACGTAGAAGATGTCATCACGCAGAGGATATTGTTTCACAGAGGATGTTGCGCATAAGACGTTGTCACGCAGAGGATTCCATCGCACAGAAGATGTCGTCAGGTAGAGGATTTTTATGCACACAAGATATAGGGTGCATTGCGTAAGTGACTGGTTTAGTGTTAAACTTCAAGATCCATTTCTCACCAACTGGAGAGGTATTTGGAAAATACCCGAAGGTGTTTGTAGAGGAAAAACCAAATAATAAAAACCTCTCTCATATTTTCAAAAGGTGTCACTGATTTGGAGATTCAAATGAATATTTGAGCCCTGCTTTTCATCTTTCATGATTTCCTTTTTGAGACATGTTTTTGCAACACATGTTTCGACCATATGGAGATGAATTTCATGAAACCGAGAGAGGTTTTTCTTTATAATGAGCTTATCTACAAACAGATATATCAATTTAGAAAAATAATTTTTTATTCGTGATATATGATGTCATATTTAATGCCTATTTTCCCAATTTGTTGCGCAATCCGTTGCGTTTTTGTTGTAGGTTATTGTTGCATAGAAGACTTGTTGTGCAAGGGTGACAAAGTGTCCAACAGTGCACATGATGAATTATCACAACCATATGGTCAAATTTTGATCATGATCAATGATTGTAAATAATATTTCGGTTATGATTATGATTTGGAAAAGTTGGGTCTTCTATTTTTAGTAAATCTGTTGAATTTATTGTTCTCTTTCAAGGAAACTAGATCCATGATTCTAGGAGGTGGTAGCTCTACCCTAAAATCCAAATGTGGCATTAGTTTTCTATATAAGGGGGTCATTTTGATGTAAAAGGGGTTGTACTTTCAGACAGAGAAGCTATTGGACTGTGTAATATTTTCCTGAACATTCCTTATGAGTTAATGTAGAAGTACAGGGCTTCCATGAAGCAGAGATTCATTACAGTGTTGTTCTCAGTGTGTTTTTCTCGTTAATTATTTCCCTCATTATATTTTTTTTCTCTTCCATTATTTGACTGAGAGTATATGTTTGAAATTCATCTTATTTGATGCTCCATTCATGCAGTGAATACGTGTTTATGTTTGGATTTCATGTTCATAATTCATCTATATTCGGTGCTCTTTACATGGAGATCTATATTCCCTTTATGTTTCTTCTTCTAAAGTTATAATGAGAACTCATCCTTTGTTAGATATTCTCAATGTGATGGGTTGTCCCCTTCTATTTTTTTTTACATCTCAGTACTTATTATTTGCTGAAAAACATCACTTACTTTGCCTTTGTTTTCATAAAGCACACAACCAGTTATTAACTCAATATATTTAAGCTCATACTTTGACTCCATTGCCCAATGGTTTCTTCCTTGTTTGTCCTACCAACCCTTTTTAAACAAAAACAAACCTGTCCTATTGCAGAATCTGGCCTCTGTGCATTTATTGATGAATCCTTGAGTTATTACCAGTCATTAGACATCTGAGAGATCCCTCTCTGGTTGTATAGGTCAGAATACAATCTAAAGTTGGTTGAAACAGTTACCTTGGGGTTTTCTTCAATACAACCCAAATAAAATTCCGAGCGTTAACATTTTGGTGTCGTTGCCGGGGACGATTTCTATTATTTTCCTTGGGAAGAACGACATTGTTTTAGTTCTAAGGTCTAAGAGCAGTGGACACTAAGGCACATATTGGTTGTATTTATTCTCTGGTGACTCCACACATCAGAAAATCAGTTTGAAGGTAATTCCACTGGCATAAGAATCCATAGCTAAAGTTTTCATGGTGACTTCATTGTTCAAAGAGCTCAAGGTATGAAGAGTTTCTTGGCTTCAGAATGGCAAGCTTGGCTTTCGATCCGGGTAATTCATCAAACAAAACAACAAGGTTGGTGGTAGAACTTGTTTCTCTTCAAAGTTTCAGAAATTGGATTGATATGTCTCCTAAGCATTATTGGTGTGGAGATATTCCTTCTTCATTATTATCTTATTTGGATTCCTGTCATATATTTAGTCAAGAAGATAAGTTATAATATTTACAGAAGCTTATTATGGAACTTGAGATAGAACAAGAAGCACAATCGATATACCAAGATTCATCTCCTTTTGAAGAATTTTCTGACCAAGAATAAGAAAAATATGAATTAAAGACAGATGAAGTACTATTAACTCGTTCAGAACAGTATAAAAGAGGGTATGAGGTTGCCATGGCTCATTTTTACAAGCATTATGATCTCAAGACAGAGGTTAGTAGTCCAAAGTTCATCCTGCCAATAGAAAATGAATCTTCAGTTAGCAAATAGTCCTCATGTCAAAAAAAAAAATTAGTTCAAAAACTTTTTTATCACATGGACAATGTGAGAAGTTAGAAAGTACCATTTAAATATGATCTCATTGTTGGTCATAAAGAAGTGATAGTTGTTTCTGTTATCAAAGATCCTTTTGCAGCTCTGTTGAAATCTTCAATCGAAATGAGTTATGTATTGTTTGAACATGAGGACAATTTCAAATGGTGGGATAACTTGTCATATTTCAGTTTTGACTTTATGACTGGGGTACTGAAAGCAAGCTATAGTCAAGAAACCATTTTCTTGACTGACTTCATTGGAAATATAGGATTACTTGATTTGGCATTTGTTCTTAGTAAAGTAGGGTTGGTAGGAGTATGAATAATCTTGGTTCTATGAACACTTCTTTCAGCAATCTGCAGTTTTCATTTTTCATCTTAGTTTACAGATTTTAGTTTGAAGCATACAAAATTTTAGGTTTTCAATGGATACAGGTGATAGGTCAGAGCAAAGTTTTCAATGGTTTGGGAAAAACCCAATGGATAGGCACATGTTCTATGATTTCTTTGCTACTTCACTAGGAGGACAACATCCCCATTAAAGCCAGTTGTTAGCACCTTGATTTTCATAGCTAGAGTTAGAGGTTTGTCCAAAGTTTTCAAAGTCATGACATGATCTTGGGAAAATCAAGGAATTCCTAGATGATTCATAAGTTATGGTGAATATCATGTCAAAAGGTATTATGGTTCATAATCACCTTTCATAAGGTTATAAAAGGAACAATCGTGACACCCCATGTCATCGGTATTGTTGCAAACTTCAAAAGAATACTCATTGTGTGAGTTCATTGTGCAAAGGATTTTGCTACTTTCATTTGTTTCACGTTGCGTAGAGGATGTTTTCGTGCAGAAGACGTCGTTGTGTAGAGGATGTTGTCACACAGAGGATGATGTTGTGCATAAGACATCATTGCGAAGATGATTATGTCGTGCATAGGATGTTGTCACGCAGAGGATGTTGTCGTGCATAAGATGTTGTCGTGTATAGGATGTTTTCATGCAGAGGATGTTTTCACGTAGAAGATGTCCTCGAATAGAAGATGTCATCACGCAGAAGAAGTTGTCACGCAGAAGATTTCATCCCATAGAATATGTCGTCACATAGAGGATGTTGTTGTGTATAAAACGTCGTTGCACAGAGGATGATGTCCAATAGAAGATGTCTCCACGCAAAGGATGATATCATGCAGAAGATGTTTTCGCGTAGAATATGTTGCCTTGCAGAAGATGTCGTTGTGTAGAAGATGTCATCGTAGAGAATATGTCGTCGCGCATAGGATGTTTTCATGCAAAGGATATTTTTGTGCATAATACTTCGTCACGTAGAGGATGTCGTCGTGCAGAATATGTCATCGTGCAGAGGATTTTCCTCTACACAAGATACAAGGTGCACTGCGTAAATGATTGGTTTAGTGGTAAACTTCAAGATTTGTTTCTGACCAACTGGAGAGGAATTTTGAAAATCCCTGAGAAATTTTTGTAGAGGACGAAACAAATAATAAAAACCTCTCTCATATTTGCAAAAGATGTCACTGATTGGGAGATTCGAACAAATCTTTGAGCCTTATTTTTCAGCTTTCATGATTTCATGTTTGAGACATTTTTTGTGACATGTATTCCAGCCATATGGAGATGAATTTCATGAAACCAAGAGAGATTTTTCTTTATAATGATATTATATATAAACACCTCTCTCATTTTTGAAAAATCATATTTTTATTCGTGAGATATGATTTCATATTTAATGCCTATTTTCCCAGTTTGTTGCGCAATCCGCTGTGTTTTTGTTGTAGGTTACTGTTGCATAGTAGACTTGTTGTGCAGGGGTGAAAGAGTGGTTAGTAGTACACATGATGACTTATCACAACCATATGGTCAAATTTTGATCACGATGAATTATTGTAAATAATATTTCGATTACGATTATGATTTGGCAAAGTCAGGTTTTCTATTTTAGTAAATCCATTGAAGTTATTGTTCTCTTTCAAAGAAACTGGATCCATGATTCTAGGAGGTGGTAGTTCAACCCTGACAGCCAAATGTGGCATTAGTTTTCTATATAAGGGGGTCATTTTGATGTAAGGGGGTTTCACTTTCAGTCAGAGAAGCTATTGGACTGTGTAATATTTTCCTGAACATTCCTTATGAGTTAATGCAGAAGAACATGGCTTCCATGAAGCAAAGATTCATTACGGTGTTGTTCTCAGTGTGTTTTTCCCTTTAATGTTTTCCCTCATTATTTTTTGTTCTCTTCCATTATTTGACTGAGATTATATGTTTGGAATTCATCTTATCTGATTCTCCATTCATGTAGTGAATACTTGTTTATGTTTGGATTTCATGTTCAGAATTCATCTATATTCGGTGCTCTTTACATGGCGATATATATTCCCTTTATGTTTCTTCTTCTAAAGTTATATTCTCTCATTTCATCATTTGCTATATTCTCTCAATGTGATGGGTTGTCCCCTTCTATTTTATGTTTCCATCTCAATACTTATTATTTGTTGAAAAACATCACTTACCTTGCCTTTGTTTTCAGAAACCACACAACCAATCATTAACTCAATATCTTTAAGGTTAGACTTTGACTCCATTGCCCAATGGTTTCTTCCTTTTTTTACCTACCAACCCTTTTTAAACAAAAAAAAACATGTCCTATTGATCCAAAAAGGATCCAGAGAAGGCTAAGAACAACTCAGAACTCGTAGAAGCAACTCAGAATGCTTGGAATGGCTTCAGCAAACATTTAAGGGGAAAAAATTCAAAGTTCCCAAAACTCAGTGAAAATGGAATGATAGATAAGAGTGCTTTGCAAGATTTCTCATGACGTAAATGGATCGTCAAACAAAGTTACAGATCAAAATATATAAGCAATCAAAGTTTTGGTCAACCTATCCCAGTCAGCAAGGATGAGTCAGCATCCGTACTGTTGATATCAGCATCAGTATGGATGATTTCAGCTCCTGTACAACCTATGTGGCAAGCGCAAAGGATGACACATTTCATGATGATGTCAGCATGCCACGTGGTAGCACCAAAGAATGCCACGTGTCACTCATATTTGTACTTTTTAGGGCACCATGTGGATGAGTAAAAAAGTGCCACATGGCACCCCCAAGTGATGCCATGTGGCACCACCCAAAAGGTGCCACATTTATGAGGTGATGTCAGCATTAATAGGTGGACAAATTAGTGGATGCCACATGGCCCAATAGGGAGGCACCACATGGCACCCCCAAAATGTACAAGGAGGCTCTGTGACCGAATAATTAAAATATATATATATAACGAAACTCCGCCAAATATGGAGGCAATTCCTCTATATACAACATATCTTCCATATTTAGTAACCACTAACTATACGTCGTAATTGTTCGCCATATATAGATAATTTCCTGTCAAATTAATCGCCATTCCGCCATTCTAGTAGTCGCCCGCCAAATTTAGTTGGGCGTGCCAAAAAATTCAATTGTAACCATGTGCTAAATGGGGAGGCTTGTGGGATTCGACATCGGGACCTCCGCCAACCCAACGTCTAAACTTAGCTCTACCTACCAGCGTGCCAAGCACCTCATTTATTACACAACCACTAGGAATTTGTATATAAGGGGGTGTCCAACCAATGCATTGGGGACAGAGCACGTAGAGGAGAGATTGAGCGTGCCTGTATGGACTTGTATGAAATTGTACAGATTGGGGCACACATTTCAATATTTCCAGTCACTTATTGCAGGACCAGTGGCACACAAAACAAGGCAAGGGTGCCTCTTGGGCCAAAAAGTGTCCAACTCAGATCGAGGCATGGAGATAGTCATTTTTAGGTAAAACAACACCACGAACCCAGTGGTGGTGTTATTTTTATTATATGAGAAAACATTATATAGCTTAACTCCAAAATGAGGTATACTTATGTATTTTTCCCAATTCTTTTGTTGAGTTAAAAAAAGATTTACCCATTTGAGAGCAGGACCCAGAGACGTATTCCACCAAGGAAGAACTTCGTTATCAAGTTTTTTGTGGTCATATTGCATGCTTATGTCTCTTTCCTTTTGATATTTTCCTTCTTTATGGTGTACTTTTTTTTATTCTCATTTAATACAGTTCTTTAATAAATCACCTGATGAAAAGATCCTGGATCATGTTGGTATCAGAGCAATCATCTTTGACTTGAATTGTTGAGTATGAATTCTTACTAGTTCCAATCATAAGCAGGGTGAAGGAACTCTTAATATGTTCAATCCTAAAGTTAGTCATGCATCCCAAATGAAGAATATGGAAGAAGAGGACAAGCGAGATGAACAGGAGAAAAACTTTCACAAGGTCTTTTATCGCATGTCAGAAATGGTCGAACGAATGTATGGAGATTATGAGAAGAGGATGAAGAAGAAAGGGAAGAAAAAGAAAGCACCACCAGATGATGATGCTTCGATAAATCAAGGGGTTGGTGGAGATCCTCCTAAGCCTTCTTCTTCGCCTTCAAGTTCTAGTTCTTCTTCCTCTGAGCATTCTCATCACTCCCAGCATTCTAACCATAAAGCCTATTTTAAGAAACCATTATTAAAGATTGATATAAAGTTTGCTTTACCTATGTTTAATGGAGATGCTAATCCTGAAAATTTAGACAATTGGATCCGACATGTTGAAGTATATTATCATGTTCATCATATTGATGAAGAGGAAGTTAAAGTGCAATTGGCTTCTCTTCGGTTGGAAGGCATCGCTCTCGTATGGTGGGAGAGAAAGATGCAGGACCAAAGTAAGTGTGGTAATCTTCTTTCCTTGTGGTTGGAATTTAAAACAGAGATAAGGAAGTAGTTTTATCCATTAGAGTATTTATATAAAACAATGATGGAATGGAAAAATTTGAGGCAGAGTAAAGGTCAAATTGTACAAAGTTTCACAAAAGAATTTAGGAAGAAATCTCTAGAATTGAATATTCCTTTGGATTCTTATGAAACTTTAATGAAATATATTGGTGCACTTCACAAGTATATTCATCATACTTAGCTCTTTATTAACCCCACTAGTCTTGACGAAGTTTGTGTGCAAGCCACTCACCTCAAGAACAGGGGGAAACATGTTCAAGAAGATCCCACAAAGAAACCTTCCAATTTCCCACAAAATACTTTCAAGAAGTTTAAAAGGAAGGAAAAGAATATCGTTACAGTAACGAGAGGAGGAAAACCATATTGCACTCATTACAAGAGGAGCGGTCACGATGAAGAACATTATTGGAAACTACATCTAGAAAATAAACCGAAACAGTTCGGTGAAAAGGGGAAGACAAAGACTATTGCTACAGTGAAGAAATATCTTGGTTCTAAATCAAGAGATGAAGGAAAGATCAGAATGGCTAGAGTACAAGATAAATATTATCTTCATGCTAGTTCAAGTTCTAATGATGAATCTCATATTGAGGAATGAAAGAGGAATGTGTTATTTCTTATAAGTGTTGTATCTAAACATACTAAGATAGATACATTATTTGATCCAGGTTCCCAAGTAAACTTAATATCTGAAGCACTTGTCAAGAAGATGGGTCTTGTAACGAAACCACATCCAAAGCCTTACCCTCTTGGTTGGGTATGTCATGAAGAAAAACTTAATGTCACCAAACAACGTAGGGTCAGATTTTCTATTTCTTCAAAGTTGATTGATGAAGTATATTTGGATGTTGTACCACTTGATATATGTGGCATAGTGTTGGGAAGTCCTTATCTTTATGATAGAAAATCAGTATTATTTCATCATGAGAAAAAATACCACCTTACTAAAGGGGGAGTGGAATATATTGTTAGAGCTCACTTGTTAGTGCAGGTAAAATGAAAAGACTCATAACCACTAATAAGATATATGTACTCATGGTCGTCAAAGAGAAAGATGTTGAGACATCCGACGCTTTCCAAGGATGTGATCTGTCTCATAAAAAGGAATTAATTGATATTGTTTCTAAGTATAATGATATTTTTCAGGAACTAGATGGATTACCTCCTAAGAGGGAAATCCAACATGAGATACATCTTCAGCAATATTCTCCTCTTCCTAATGCGGGCATGTATAGGATACCAGTTGTGGAGATGACAGAGAGTAAGAAGCAGGTACAAGGCTTATTGGATCAAGGGGTCATCAGGCCTAGTTCATCTCCTTGTGGTTMTTTGATCGTGATGGTGCCAAATAAATATGGAACATGCTRAATGTGTGTCGATTAWCGGGTCTTAAATAAAATCATGGTGAAAAATGGATACCCTCTTCCTCACATAGATTATTTACTTGATCAGTTGAAGAATGTTGTTTATTTCACTAAGTTGGATTTGTGTAGTGGATATCATCAAATTAGGGTCACTGAACAGGATTCATGGAAGACTGCCTTTAAAACCAAACAAGGATTGTTTGAGTGGTTAGTTATGTTGTTTGGCCTTTGCAATGCTCCGGCAACTTTCATACGTGTGATGAATGATGTATTCAAGCCTTTCCTGGATGACTTTGTGATTGTATATTTAGACCAAATTCTTGTTTTCAGCGGGACTTGGGATGAACATGTAAGGCATGTAAAACATGTATTGGATACTTTGCAAAGGCAAAAGTTGTATCCTTTGCATGCCTTAACCAGTGTGAAGAAAATTTTCAGTGCAAAGGAAAGAAACAAAAATATTTCAACATTTTGAAGGAGAAGATCAGTACTGCACCAGTATTAACATTGTTGAATCTTAAAAATTCGTTCAAGATCGAGACAAATGCCAATGGATACGCCATGGGTGTAGTATTGATGCAATATCGCAATCCTATCTGTTACCACCCTGAGACTTTTAACCAAGTTTTTGTTAACTATCCTACATATAATAAAGAGTTGCATGCATTAGTTCAAAGCATAAAGAAATGGAAGCACTACCTGTTAGGGAAGGAAACCATCATACATACAGATCACCATCCCTTACAGTATCTTCAAGCACAGACCAAACTACAACAATCTCGACACTACATATGGATGGGTTTTCTACAACAAATTCATTTGGTAATCAAGTACAAGAAGGGTACAAGTAACAAGGTAGTCGATATGCTTTCTAGACCTCATATTGTTTCTTCTATTATTTTGAAGAATACTTCTTTATCTCATGATAGATATGTAGAAAAATATGTCATTGATGAAGATTTTAAAGAAGTATATGAGAAGCTAACCCATGGTGCATGGGTAGAGAACTATCGTATACAAGTAAAGTTACTCTATCATCTTGGGAATCTATGTATTCCTACAAGTGAACGAGTCCATGTGATATGAGAAGCTCATACTTCTCTTGTGTCTAGGCATTTTGGGGTAGGAAAAACTATGGCTCATTTGCAGAGGTTTTGTTACTGGCCTTAAATGAAAGAAATTGTAACTAAATATGTAAAGGGGTGTGTGATGTGTTCTACTTGTAAGCCCACTAATAGAAAATTGGGGCTATAATCACAACTTCCTGTTCCATCCCATCCATGGGAAAGAATTTCCATGGATTTTGTAGGGTTTTACCAATGACCAAACAGGGTCATGATTATTTGTATGTCGTAGTATATAGGTTCAGCAAGATGTGTATCTTGATTCCATGTAAGAAGTAGATCACTGTTGAGTAGATTTCTAATCTCTTCTTTCAACATGTTTTGGTTCACTTTGGGTTACCCATGTCCATTGTCTCGGATCGAGATACTCGATTCCTTGGGGATTTTTGGACTAGATTGTGGAGAATGATGGACACCAAATTGAAGAGGAGCATTGATTTTCATCCACAGACCAACGAATGGACAGAGGTGGTAAACAGAATAGTGGTACTTTTTCTTCTAGGTTACTGCAGCAAGCATCCTAAGTTATGGGATGAACAGATACCCTATGTACAACA
>JASDQU010373394.1:13476-23660 GCA_032191745.1 Picea mariana | reverse complement strand
AAAATCATAAAATCCTTGGAGTAGTCAGGACTAATAAGCACAGGGGCTTCAGTCAAGGATTTATTTATTTCATCAAAATAATTATGAGATTCAGTGGTCCATTTGATTTCATTTCCTTTCCTCAACATGGTTGTAATATACTTTACCAACTCAACAAAATTTGAAACAAACCTTCTCAAAAAATGAACTTTTCCCAAGAAATACTGAACTTCCTTCTTGGATCTAGGGAGTGTCAAGGTTTGAATAGCTTCTACCTTGCTGGAATCAATCCTTACCCCTTCAGCTGACACAATGTGCCACAATAATTTCCCCTCCTTCATAGAAAAAAATTACTTTTTTGGATTTAAAGAGAGACCAGGTTTTATGCATTTCAAGAAGACCTTTTTTTAATTATCATAATGTTCTTTATCAAATTGTGAGAACATTGTTATGTCATCTAAATAGATGACTACAAAATTGTCCTTCTCTCCAATAAAGGCTATGTCCATGGCTTGTTGAAAGGTCGCCCATGCATTTAGTAATCAAAAGGGCATCTTACCTTACATGAATGTACCCCAAGGAGTGGTGAAGGTTGTCTTCTCTCCACCCTCAGGAAAGACAGATATTTGATTGTAGCCATGAAATCCATCAATCATGGACATCCTAGATGCACCTATCACCCTCTGTAATATGTGCTCCATCTTCGGCAAGGGGTAATTATCCTTCTTAGAGCTTCTGTTCAGATTCTGGAAATCGACACAAAGTCTAATTTTTCCATTATTTTTCCTCACTAGGACCAAGTTGGCCACCCATTCAGAATACCTCAACGGAATAATAATCTTGGCAACAAAATCTTTTTTACCTCTTTTTCCATAACAGGCAGCAACATAGGATTTATTTGTCTCAACTTATGCCTGAATGGTTTGGTATCTTCCTTCAATGGGATCTTGTGTTCTATGATGCTTGTGGTGTATGTTCTGAGATCTTTATAAGTCCAGGAAAACACATCAGCAAACTCTTTTAACAGCTCAGCATATTCAGCCCTATGTTCCCTTGACAAGCTGCTTGACATCTTGACAAATTTCAGATCATTTTGTGTACCCGCATTGCACTCAGTTACATCAGCTTCATTAGCTGAACCTTTGACTTGTACTTCCACATCATTCTTTTCAAAGAGTCTTTCCAAAGGAACTAGTCCTTTTGGAATATGGTTGCTAGGAAACTGAACAATATGATGATTAGCAATTTTATTTAGAAAAACATCATCATGAGGATTATTTTCAGAATCATGATTTTGATCAATGTGTAATGCATAAAACTCATGAACAGTCTCAAGAAATCTTTTGATCTCAAGATCATCCTCAAACACCTTCCAATGCTTGACATTTTTAGGAATAGAGAGTCTATATTTCACTTCTACATCATACTTGAGTTTAGGTGGCAAAGGGACTCTGAAATTGCTTGCTGAGACAGCCAAAGAATCAGCCATGGTGTTCTCTTCTCTTGGAATAAATGAAATGTTGAAAGCTAAGAAGAAAATATCAACTAAGTCCCACACTTCATTTCTATAATTTATAAGCTTAGGGTTCTTAGCTTGATAAATATTTTTAATCTGATGGAAAATCAATTCAGCATCCCCAAAAACTGATAGCTCTTCAATCCCCATGTCTTTTGCAGCCCTCAAACCCAAAACAAGAGATTCATACTCTGTCACATTATTGGTAGTTTCGAATTCTAGCTTGTAGGACAAAGATATAGTCTCTTGAGCAGGTGAAACAAAGACCACTCCAGCACTAGCACCTTCCCTAGAAGAGGCTCCATCAAAGAACATCTTCAAAACAGAGGTGGTTGGAGGAGAATCTTCACAAAAAGTAATGGATTGTTTTATGATTTCAAGAGGAGGTTCAGGAGCATCAGTGAGGTGCAATATACTGGATCCCAAATCAGTATCAAGTGAAAAAATAGTATGATTGGTGGGGTTTGCTTTGTCACTAATAATGTAGGCCAAATGAGCTTCCCTGTAAAGTCTTCTATGCTCCCCCCCAAACACAGGAATGGTATCATATGTGAGGTCCATCTGCAAGGTTTCCCCAAGTCGTTTTATCCAAGATCTTGACAATAGCATGCCAAACTTGGAGGCAACATCAACCAACACGATATCCATGACCATGTTTTTCATGGGCAACTGAAACAAGGTCACAACCAGATCTTTGATTACCCCAAGACACTTCACTTTCCTAGACTCAAAAGAATATACGTCATGATAGGTCTTTGTGATTTCTAATCCAAGTTCATCCATGACAGTTTTGGGCATGAGATTGTGAGATGCCCTTGAGTCCATCAAACAGTTATGCAACACCTTATAATTAATGTTCAGTGATGTATAGAAGGGAGGGAATGAATCATCTCTATCTTCTATCAAAGGTCCTAAGATGACTGTTGGATTTTCATCTTGAAGATTTATTGAATCAGTGGCATTTGAGGGAGATTCTGGCTGCAACATTTTGGAAAGATATTTTTTTAATTCTTCATTTTTTATCAACTCCAAAAAAGGTATACGGATCTTGATTTTTTGGATCTCATTCTCAAAGCTGAAGGAAGATGAATATTTCAGAATATCCTTGGCCTCTGGGGTAGGATTCTTGACCAAAACTTGGGGGCTTTGAGCATATTTTTCTTTACTGGCAACTATCACAGCCTTGGAAAAATTTTCCTTTTTGGTAGGCTGATTAGAAGCATCAGTCTTTTCCTCATTCTTTTTGGATCTCAGATTATATCTATTAGGATTTTCTTTTGTCGTCTCTCCCTTACTCAATTTATTTATTTGAATATCCATCAAGGATTGTTCATATGCAGATTGGGTCAAGTGAGGAGATGGGGATGAGTCTTCTAAGAAATGGATCTCAGGATCAGTTTCTTCCTCCTCTCCTTCTTCATCAGCAACAAGGTTGTTTTGTAAAGGAGTTTGTACATTTTGATCATCCCTATCTATGTTTCTAGGATCTCTTCGAAGGATCTGAGGAGAATTATTAGGTCTCCTGAAATTACCTTTGTCATCAGCGTTTTGATTATTTCTATAGGTTTGTTTTCCTTCAATTTTAACTTCTCCATCTCAGCAAAAAGATATATTACTAATTTGGTAAGTTCATCAACTTGAGGATGGACAATAGAGGAATCAGAGGTTGAGGCTTCGGTCCTATTTTTTCTCCTGTCCCTATTAGATTTTCCCTATTTCGCAGATGCTACTATGTTAGATTCTACCTCCAAGGTTGCATCTTGCATATGAGCTAGGGAGGTTGATCTTCTTTCTCTTAGTAGAAGGGAAAACTCAGGGTCAAAATCATTGGCATAGGTGATTTTTGCGTAGGTTTATGTAGGATTTATCTCAATAGGGATCTTATTGTACATTTTGTTGAATATTTTAGAGAATTCAAAGACAAACTCTCCCTCTTTTCTCTTTAGGGATCCAAATTATGTGATATAATACAAGAAGTATTTTTTATCCCCTCACTGTCTCAAAAAATCATCATCTAACGCCTCAATCCCAATAATGGATCCAGGGATCAAACACCTAAACCATTTGCTAGCCTCACCATCAAGGATTCGGACAAAGACTCTCATCCACACATCCTCATTTTCAATGTTTTGATTGTCTACATAATTGTAGAATGCAGCAAGGTGTTCTTCAACAGTTATGTATTCTTCTCCTGTGAATTTGGGCATGTATTTTAGATAATCTCCAACACTGAGAGCATTCATTGGTGAGGTAAGACAAGAGGGGTGTATCTTTCAGCCACTATGGCATCCATCCTATTTCTAGGAGGGTTAGCACCTTCCATTGGATTTTCGATTCTAGGTGAACAAGGAGGAGAAGGGGACTTCACTGTGTGCAGCTTAGGATAAAAAGGAATGTATGAAGGAGGAATTTAAGTTTTCACAACAGAATTCTAAGTCTTGGAAGAAGATGGTATAGGATACAAGGAAGATAAGGTTTCCTCTTCTTTGGATGCAAAAAGTTTGACAAGAGGAGGAGTAACAAAGCCTAAGGTAGGAAAATCTTCAAGACTCTCAAGTCTGAACCACTTCACAATGTCAGGGGAAGCAAGGATTTGAAAATTTTCTTCTTTCAATTCGGGATCAAAAGAGGAGTATTCAATAGGGAAATTTTCAAAATCAATATTCTTAGATACTTCAGCAGAAGGTAAAGAAAGATTACTTGATATAACAATTGGAGTATTAAGAGTGGAATCAGGAAACTAACCAGAAGTACTTGTGGCAGCAGCAGAAAAAAATAAATTGAGAAGCTTTTCCCTTATTGATTATCTTCTCTGAGTCAGCCTCAGGTGGAACCAAAGGTAGTTGTGGATTTGACCTTCTGTGTCTACCTTTAGGAGCCAGAGCTGAAACAATGGAGTCGTCAGGTGCAAGCTACAATCTTCAATGTACTGAGTTCTAATGCACCTTTATAATCAGTAAGCTTTTTCGTTCAATCCCAGGGAAATGTCTTCAATTCTTTCCTCGGCAATGGTGCCAAGAATGTTATCACTAGGAATCACCCTCAGATTTCATAGAAGTTAATCCCAATACCCATCAGGCTATATGTAAATGTAAATGAGTTTAAATAGGTCAAATGGATAAGACTTAAGATAATAATGTTCCAACTCAGAGATATGGGCTAGCATGCACAAGAAATTGGGTTCTTGATCAACTTCAGTCAGTAAGTGGGTGTCAAGGTGAATATAAAGAATACTTTGGTGAGGAAAATGTAGAGGTCTGCAATGGACATCAGGTCTTCAAACAGCCTAAGGAGGAAAAACTCAAACACACGATCTTCCTGAATTCAAAGTTTAAGGAAACTGGAGAACATCATAACAGTACTATAATCAAACATTCATCATAACACCACTACAACAATTCATGTGAATCATTCAATCATGAATACTTTAGTATCAGAGGAAAATAATATGAAATAAGAAAGCTGACTTATATTAATCAAGATGCCTCAAATCAAGTACATAACCAATTAACCAGTAGCTTCATCAAAATATTACAATAAGGGAGCCTAGCTCAACCATTTGAACCTACTAAATAATTTGGAAAGTCAATTTATAACAAAAGTGAAGGCAACAGCTGGAGGTGCAAGCTGGACTTCCTCCCACAAAATTCTCCAAATAGTTATTTCATCTAACAGCTAGGTTAACAACTACGCTATAAAAAGGGAAAATGTTAGCCACTAACCCAACCAACTTTAAACTAATTTGATCTTCATTGGTGTGCATCCTCTTGTATGCCAAGTGTCTTGTAGAGGTTGTAATATTTGCATCATGATGCCAGCTACCATATCAGTCATTCTTCACCTCATCATCCATTCACAAGGATGATAACTTGAACCCCTTGATTTCAGGTACATGTTGGTAGCGTCATTTGGTAGCACTCTAGATAGAGAACTTGTGTAGCGCCTCCACAAAACTCTCTACAATTCTGTAGCGCAACCTCCAAAATAGGCATGCAGAATGGGTAGTGTCGAGCATGTGTGTCTCTTTGCATAATTCAGCCTCTGTTAAAATTTCGATAGCACCTGCCTGTGTAAGTCATTCTCTGTGTGAATTTCAGTAGTGCCTACATGTGTATCTGTGTGTGCAATTCGGTAGCGCCCGACCTAAAAAATAATAGGTAGCACCCCATCAAATTTGCAGCGCCTTCATTTCACTGCTTCATTATTTTCGCAGCGCCTTTTGGAATTCGCAGTGCCATCGCTACACCAGTATTAAGAGATTAAGTAGCGCTATAGGTAGCAGACTGATAGTATATGTGAATTAGACAATTTCGTAGTGCCATAGCGCTACAAAATGTTTGTGCTATTTATGTTGAAGGGATTAACTCTTTGCAATGCACCAAAAACCTTGAGTTGTATGCATTAGAAGCCTGTAAAGCCTGTATAAGTGGTAAAAAGTAATACTTCTTCAATCACTTATCCTTGCAAAAAGGGACCATTCTAAAAAAATGGATCTCACCTTTCACCAATCACTTCATCAACTTGACACTCCTTCTTGTGGAAGGAGGACTTCCTTTTGGCACATCAGCATGCTTCCCTTTTGCAGTAATAGGCTTCTTCACTGGAAGTGTGCTTTTCTTGACTGATGGTTTCTCCTTTTCAATGGCAGCCTCAACCAACATATTTAGATTTCTCTGAGCCACCTCATCTTTGACTTGTTGCAACTATTCCTTGAGTTTTCTGTTCTGAGACTGAAAGTATCTATTTTTCCTATAAAGGTTCTTGAGCTGCTTATGGAGAGGCTCAGCTCTTCTTGATGCAAATCTTGCTAAATCAAGAGTGTGGATGTAACCATCCATGAGTTCTTTCATCTTAATCCTATCAGATAGGCCTTCTGATTTCAAATGAGCCACCTCCTTCCTAGATTCTCTAAGCTTTCTAATCAATCTTTTGAAGGCATGGTTGCTAGGTGGAGTGGTTATGTGGACAATTTCAACGGGATTCTTTATGGCTTCATCTTCCTTATGCACAAGGACTACCTCTTCCCTCACAATAGGCTTCTCAATGCCTTTTCCCTTATCTCTCTTCTTATTTATAATGGAATCCTTTGGTAGGACTTGTTCTTCAACAACCCCTTTTGAGAATTGATGAACTTGTGAAAGGATTTCTGACCTTTGTGCTAGCTGTTGACGGAGATGAAGAGAAGTGTAGTTTCCTTCATTTCTTGGCTATGGCTTTAGTAGAGGAAGGGGCCTCTTCTAATTCTGGTGCAGGAGGGGGTGAAAGGTATCTCTATGGAGAATGGTAGGCCTCCCTCTTTGTTTCTGCAACTTCCTTAATGACCTCTTGATCTTGAGTAGGGGACTTACTCTTTCTTTTCTTGTTGGTTCCTGTGGAGGAGCACTAGTGGATGGAAAAGGACTTGGTATCTTTGAATGAGGAGTGGCTACTATGTCCAACTTCATGTGAGAAGAAATAATGAATTGTTCCCATGAGATGTTCCTTTTTCTCATTTATTCTGAAACCAACATTTTAATCAACCCAGAATGAAAAATACTAGTATCCACAGCCTTTGATTTGGATTGAACTCTATCTCGCATTTTGCCTATGCTTCTCAACAAGTAGAAAGGAATGTTCATTTCATCTTTACCAGTAAAATGAAGCAGAAGCCTTATATGGTACTGGTACAGTGTATTAAATCTCCCCTCACATATGAATTATCTTTGGATGATCTTCAACATCTTATCAAACTCTTCAACTAAATGACTTCTTGGTACCCCTTTGGACAGGTTTTCAGTCTGATACTCTGGCTTAAGGAAGTCTTTGGAGAATGTTGCATTCAAAGCCATGGATTTAAACCATTTCTCTCTTATGATAGGAATCCATGTGGCTGTTGAAATGGAGGCTTCAGACACCTCAAACTCTAGGTCCCCTACCTTAGTTTTCAAGCCATCAAAATGTGAGGCAAATTGCCTTGCCACCTCAGGATGACCCCTCTGCATGTTTTGGAAGAAAGAAAGGCAACCCACCCTTTGAAAAAATTCTCTAGCCATGGGCTCTGCCTCAAATAAATGCATGTCTGCAAGTTTAGTTCTGACCATAGTACCTCCCATGTGAGATTTCTTCTTCTGAGGTGTCTCCATAGATCAGGATGAGAGGTCAAAAGTTAAGGTGCAGTGAAGGCTAGGAAAATAATTGGAGTCAGAATTCAATAGGTATTGATAGTAAACAATGGATGTCCTTATCCAAGATTCTCCCCTAATTCAAACTTCTTGTTGGATTTGGAGAACGATGGCTGCAAATTTCCCTCCCTTGACTACTTACAGTTCTTAAAATTGAGGAATAATCATATGGTGAAGGAAACCACTGCGATGATCTTTGAAAACTAGGTTGAAAAACACTCTAATTCAAATGATAGAGGAAGCAGGGGAAAAGGTAGCGATCTTTTTGTAGCACAGTGTGCATATAAGAGGTAAATATTTCTTGGACACTAAAGACTCGGGAGCAGGGAAAATAGATGTCTTACGACTAAAAACTAGGTGATGGTGACTACAGGTATATGTGAAAGATAGATTGATAGGAAGTATGAGGGAAAGGTCTAAGGATGCTTTTAGCGGCTAAATTTCACTCATGGGCTAATTTTTCATGGTTTTTCCAAAAATGAGATTCGCTATTTTAAAAATGATTCGCCCAAATTCTATAAGATAAAAAAATTTTACCTTAACAATCGCCAAACTTTCATAAAAACTATGCAAAATCCTTAGAAATTTGAATATTTTTACAAAAATATTGCCAATCATTTATAGTTGGAATGTGAAGGATCAGTAAGATTCGCCAAGGTTTCTACATTTTAAAATAAATTTCCATCCTTATAATCATCCCTAGAAAGGTCCTCTTCTAATTCTGCAGACATGATTACTACAAAAACTCCAAGCGATAATTACTACCAAAAATTGATATGCAGAGAAGGGAAACTATGGGATACCTGGGTAATCGATGATAACATGGAGTTCTACAACATTTAGGAGAGTATCACAAGCATCTCAGCCTCCAAATCCACCTCATCATCTGACTCTATAACACCACTGCCAAATGGTCCGAACATGAAGTTTTTGTAGCGTCGAGTTTTGAACTTTTAAAATTTGAAAACCGTTAGCAAGTTCATAAAGATCATATCCTCAAAAGAATATTTTAACTAACCAAGGTGTTGAAAACAAGGCATACATGACATCAGCACTATGATAATGAATCATGGGAAAGGATGAAGGACATGGTGTGCGCTACGGAAACTCTGAGTGAGTTGGCAATGCTCTTTTTTCAAAAAAATTGATTTGACCACTTTAAGAGGACAAAGGGACAGCATGGCAAGGATACGAAGGCATGAGTGAGGAGAGTGACATGTCAAGTCAAATTGGTCATGGGGTGAATCAGGCTTAGTGTCAAGTCATGAAGTGGATTAAAACATAAGCCAAGAAAATGAGCCTAGGCCAAAACCTTATATGAGGGTCAAAACATAAGTCATGACTTGAGCCTTCATTTATTCAAGGTAACCTAAGTAAATCATACTTTAAGAAAATAAATCAAAATTTAAAAATCTAAAGGCTTGGGAAAAAATAAAACTAAGGGATAAATACCCAAGGCAACTTAGTGTGATAACATTATCCACTGCCAATCTGTGCTGCAAACTATTTATTACAACTATGCGTTGCAAACTGTGCGTTGCAAACTATGTGTTGCAGACTATGTGTTGCAAACCCCCTGTTTCTTGATAGATCAAACCCTCTTTAGTTCAGATTCATCTAGGGTCTAGGTTTTAACTAGTCAACTCACATGTTTCTCCTCAGTCGTGGAAAATCTTGCAAGTCTTTCATAAAAATCTAGTTCAATTAGCATTGCAAACTGGCGTTGTGAACTTAACCAATGCGTTTCAAACCCTCTATCTTACACGGAGTTGCTTCAATTTTGTATTATATGCAATTTTCATCCAGTTGAATTTTTTTTTCTATTTTCTCACTTCCTACTTGCAACCTATTCATCCTCACACTATTGTTGTGCATAGATTGTTCATTCAAGTAAACCCTAAGTTGTGCCATCTCTGTAAACAAACTCTAAATTTCATGTTTTTATTACATATCTCATAACAAAATGTCATAAGAGGGTACCAGAGGTTTTAAAAATAGTCATCATGGAAAACCAACAAGGAAATAAGATCCACAAAGGGGGAGAGATTGTGAGAGTCGAACCACATGACATGCAAATCATCCATTATAAACCATTTTTCAAGGAATATTTTGAGAGGGTGGGTTTCTTCAATGTTTGTGAGAAAATGCGAGGACATCCTGAAGTAGCTAAGCAGTTTTCACTCAACTTCAATGGGAAAAATACTAAGGTGGGGGTGCTATAGTTTGAAGTCTTTGACAAATCTATTTCTATAGCCACAAAGATACATGATTGTGGTGAGAAGTGGGTTAAATCCATGTCTTTGAACTATTCTTTCTCCAAGGAATTCCTAAAACCTAAATATCAATGAGACAACATATCCAAGGGAGTGCCAAGAAGTCACATGTTGGAGTATTTTGACAAGATGCCTAGGGTCATTCAAAGGTACTTCACGTGTGAAGGAAGGTTCAATATGGTATATCAATACCATATCAGATTTCTATTACACTTCATTGGGAAAGAGTCAATGAACCTTCCCTTTTATCTTTTC